>PVIW01008363.1:0-61978 GCA_004026585.1 Noctilio leporinus
TTACTGGGAGCTGCTATTTTATATTATGACTGCTTTTTCAAATCTTGTTTATGGATCTGATAAAACCTAGATCTCTAATTTTTAAGCTATAGCCCCTTGGACACTGCAGCTCTTTTCAGTTTTTGCTTATGTACAAATCATTCTTTGCAGCTAATTAAGCTGAAGAGGCCTGGGAATAAAGTTTGAAACCAAGATTAATAAAGGTTTTTGCCTAGTATAAAAAAAAAGTTATTTTGATCTAGGTGTGCATCCCTGTTGTTTGCAGGTCTAGTTGAAATCAGCCTTGACCAGTAACTCAATTCAGAGTTCTGGCCAAGGAAAAGATAAACAGTTGAATATTAAAAAAAAAGTCATCAGTATGTCCCAGGACCTTTAACTCCCTGCTAACAGAATCAGCTTTTTGGAAATTCTCTTTTCATTTTAAGATCAAACAGAAGCCAACAAAAGCTGGTTTCTTCATGCCTTATTAAGGGTAGTGTTGGATTTTAACTGGACTTACATTCAAAGAGCAACATAACTAATTACATTACAGAGTTAACTTAGATATCCAAAGCAATTGTGGAAAACTAAGAATTAATTTAAGTATGTTTTCTAATATCAGAGCTCTGTATGGTTTGGCCAGCTCTGTGTGTGTGTGTGTGTGTGAGAGAGAGAGAGAGAGAGAGAGAGAGAGAGAGAGAGAGAGAGAGGGAGAGGGAGAGAGGGAGAGAGAGGGAGGGAGGGAGGAAGAGGGAGAGAGAGATAGTAGCATATTTCTTCACCTCTCTGACTTTTAGTTTCCTCTCCTATGTAATGGAAGCTCCTCAGGGTTGTGTAAAGATGAAATGAGATAATGTATATAAGTTACATAAAGTCACCAGTGATTTCTTAGTTTGATGCAATTATGGCAACCCAAGCCAGAGGAACTAACATTTCCCAACCACCAGATATGTATCCGGAAGATAAAAGATGACAAGCGACATTATAGGGATATCTAGGGGTTACTGATTATAAATTGTAAACCATTATACACTTCTGGATTCACCATGTTGCCTTTTACTCAGGGATCAATGAGACTTCGAATTGAGGCTACCCTCTGCCTCAGCAACATGCTGAGTTGAAAAGCTTCATGGGGTTAGCCTGGGAACTCAGACACTTTCTATAATGTTATCACTATACCAAAAAAAAAAAAAAAAAAAAAAGGTAATGACAACAAACCCACAACTATCAACAACAGAATTTAAAAGAATAAAAATAAAAATAATCTAAGCAAACAACCAGAACAGGATCAGAATCATAGGTATGGGGATCATTGGGAAGATTATCAGCTAGGATAACCCTCTTCCGGAAAGAAATGGGGAAATGGTGCAGAGATTAAGAAACATAATTGGTGGGTACAAGATAGACAGGGGGAAGTTAAAAATAATATAGGTAAGGGAACTTATGTGCATGACCCATGGACATGAATTAAGGGGATATTATGGGAGGGAAGGGGGATGCTGGGTGGAGGGGAGCAAAGGGAAAAGAAATTGGGACAACTATAGCAGCATAATCAACACAATATACTTTTTTTTTAACAAGTGAAATAAGTTTCAGGCAAATGACTTGTGCCCAAACCTCTTTTTTAAACAACAACAACAACAAAAAAATCTATAAGTGTAGACCATCTGAATTTAGACATGTGCTTGTTTTCTCCCAGACTGTTTTTGATTGTCGCAACTAGGGACACAACGTGGGTGGGAGTGCTACTGGCATCTAGCGGGGAGAGGCCAGGGATGCTGCCCAACAACTGCAGTTCAGGAAACTGCCCCCACAGTGTAGAATTCCAAGCCCAGAATGTCAGTAGTGCCAGGGCTGAGAAATTCTGGTCTCTAAAATGAGTACATTTGGATATAGATTAAGCTTTTACAAAATGTGGATGATTTTATAATCTGATCTTTCACATGCTAATATCATGACCATCTTTCCACATCCAGAAATATTCAACATGTGTATCTTGAAACTATTAATGGAGGCACAATATTGCGTTGTCCGTTAATGGTAGAATATGTCATATACATAATCTACTGAGCTACCCCTTCATTGTTAGACACTTAGGTAGTTTTCTCTTTATTGTTGGAGACAATATGATTACAAATGTTTTTAACCTACATCTCTGTGCACTGCTCCCATTATCTTCTTAGGGTGAATCATAAAACATGAAATTGTTCAGTCAAAAGGAATGGGAGCCCTGGCTGGTGGCATAGTGGATAAGGTGCTGGCCTGCAAACACAAAGGTTGCTGGTTCGATTCCCAGCCAGGGCACATAATCAGGTTGCAAGCCAGGTCTCCAGCCAGCTCTGTAGCTGGAGGCAGGTGAAAGGCAACCATACATTGATGTTTCTCTCCCTCTCTGCCTCTCTTCCTTCCCCTCTCTCTAAAAATAATAAATAAAATCTTTTTTTAAAAAATTAAAAAAAAAAAGGAGTGAGAAGTTGGCATCAGCTTACACTCACACCGGCAGGACCCTAGCCTGCCTGTGTGCCTACAGCATCACTGCCACTGGGCTTTTTCATTTTTAAAAAGTCCTCATTATTTTTGTGGTGCCCAGGTCTGGCCAGATTCAGTGTTCTGGGGTGGTCTGGCTGGGGTGTGGTTGAGGTTCTAGGACTACCTCTGTTGAGAACATTAGGTGTCTGTTAGGGCAGAATTCTCTCTATATCCACCGTCCGCAGAAGTTGTCATTATCTTTGTTTCCTTCAGGATCCAGACATATCAGTCAGGCTGCAGCCAAAGTCGATGTTGAATTTGATTATGACAGACCTCTGATGAAGACAGAAGTCCCAGGGCCTAGATCTCGGGTGAGTGAAGCACAGCTGAGTGGGGGTTTTGGAAAAGAGCAGAAGCGGTTAGTGATGCAAGAACATAGCCGAACTAAGAACTGTATTCTTAGCTGCTTTCAGAGATTTGACCACTATGGATCTGGGACATTAAGAAGGGCATTCTACCATAAGAAGTCAAAGGCTTCTCAGTGGGACTGTATCAGAGTCCACTGCCACAGTAATGCTGCTTAACAATCACAAAATCTCAGTCGGCATACAGATTGCTCATGCATCCAGGGTTAACTGGGGGTTAGCTGGACAGTGGTTTGGGGCCCATCTACATGCCTAAGAAGTGACTGGCCATCGGTTGGTCCAGAGTAGGCTTGACTTGGTCTCTGCTCCATGACTCTCATTCTCCAGCATGCTGGGCTGGACTTGTTCTCAGGAGACTTGTAGAGGAGAGCATGCTGTATGTAGGTCTCTTGAGGCTGAAGCTCCACATTGGCCCAGTATCATGTCCACCTTGTTCTATTGGCCAAATTAAGTTAAGGACTGGGGCAGAACATTCTACCAACAGTGGAAGAACATGGCAATTTTATATAGCACTGGGAATGGATAGCAAATGACCTTGAGCCTGATTGCGAAGGACAAAAAGGAGGAACTTGTCAAAGGAGTACACTCTGTCCTAGGCAAGGGGAATGGCATGTGGAGAGGCGTGTGTGGTGACAGTACACGGCATATAAAAGACATGGATAGCTCTGAATCCCTGGAGTAAATATAGTCAGAGTGTAACATGAAAGAGACACATGTTGAGTGATGAGGGAGACTGGAGATTCTACTCAAATCTGCATGTAGCACATTTTGAAAGGCTGACTTTCCTTTACTCTGAAGTGATATGCAACACTGTTTCTAATGTTTGCACCTGAAAAATAACAGTAAAAACCTTTTTAATATAAATTAAATGTTTTTCTTTGCATATTTTACAGATTTTATTCAGTGTCATTTTTGGTGTCAAAATATACCTCTTTTGTCACTGCAACTATTTATAAATCTAGAAATGTTTGTACTAATAAATGATTACTGTGGAGAGTGTCTGCTAACAAAGAGATTTTTAACACCTATATCTCTTGGGAAGCAGTGGATTTTTTTTTTTTTTTTTACTCTGAAGAGTGAATTTAATTTAATAGTGAAATACTCGAAATAATTTTTGATATTTTGTCATTAATATTCTCTTTTTATGTGGAAATACACTCATATAATTTTATATTATATTAGTATATCCTAATTGCCAAAGTTTATGTTAAATCACTTTTAGAGATGAAATCATTATAATATTGAAGCAACTGATGTATAATTCCCAGTTTGTATACAGATTGCACTGTGGTTTATGGAATGTCAAGATTATAATTATAAATGGGTCTTTGTGTGCAATTTTATATTTTCAATTGATTTTATTTTCTTAACACAATGTTAACTACTTCTTTTTTTTTAATAAAAAGAAAACATGCTTTTATGGACACTAGGTAAACACCTTCAGTTTAAACTTCTTTGTTAAATATTTTAGTTGATTTGATTATCTTGTAAGTGTCCAAATCTCCAGTCTGTTGTTCTGGTAACATAACTATCAAGAGTAGTTTTCCACCAACTATTTATTTTAAGTGATAATATTGTTGCCTAATTAAATATTAAGTTATTGGCATGAAGAGGAAAGAAGCCCCAAGACTTGGGAAGACATGAAAGTGTTTAAGCTACTTTGGAAGAGTGTGTCCTTGCTATAATGCTTTTGCTTTTCTTGCCCACAGGAGTTAATGAAACAGCTGAATATAATTCAGGTAAGTGGGGAGGGGATGAGGTTGCATATTCCTTCTTTTGCTTCTCCATTACAAGTTTGCTGATGGACACAGGTGCTTACTCTGTGCTGGCTCTTTAAAAAATAAATGCAACTTACCTTTACTTTGAACATTTTTTTTTTTCTAATTTTCCTTGTGATTTCTTCTTTGACTCACTCGTTATTTGTATGTTGTTTTTTGTTTGTTTGTTTGTTTGTTTGTTTTATGACACTGTTGTTTATTTTTCACATTCTAGTGAACTTCTCAAGTTTTTTTCTGTTATTGATTTCTAGTTTGATTGCATTGTGGTTAGAAAATATATGTTGTGTGATTTCAATCCGCTTTAATACATTGAGTCCTTTTATGGCCTAGCATATGATTTATCCTAGAAAATATCCCATGTGTACTTAAGAAGAATGTGTGCTCTCTGTTGTTGAGCAGGATGTTCTGTAGATGTTTGTGAGTTCTGTTGATTTAGAGCACTGTTCAAATTTATTTCCTTGTTCACCTTCTGCCCAAATATTGTATCCATTATCAAAAGCCATGTATTGCAATCTTTAATACATATAGAACTTTCTTCTAGAACTATTCCTGTAGAACTGTTTTTTCCCTTTAACTCTGTCAGCTTTTGCTACATATGTTTTGGGGCTCTGTTAGGAGGTGCTTCTATGTTTATAATTGTTATATCTTCTTAGTGGACTGACCTTTTGCCACCATAAAATGTCTCTCTTCTAGTAACATTTTTTAAAATTTTACAGTCCATTTTGTCTGATACTAGTATAAACCATTCAAGTTTCCTTATTATTATTGTGAGAATCATGTACTTTTATCATCCCTTTAAACTTTGTATTCTTGAAACTAAAGTATGTCATGTCAACAGCTTATAGTTTAATCTTTTTAATCCACTCTGACAGTTTCTGGCTTTTAATGAAATTGTTTAATTCATCCACAGTTACTGTTATCATTGATATAGCTATATTTACATCTTCCATTTTATATATTTTATTCTTGTCTCACATCCTTGTTTCTCTGTTCCTCTTTTTAGTTTTACTTTTTTTTTTTTTGCATTGAGTAACTGCCATGTAATATTTTTATTTCTTTCATAATTACTATATTTTTCTTTTAGTTTTCTTAGTGGATGCTCTAAGGCTTAGTTTATACATCTTATTAGAATGGTCTTCAGAGTTATGTATCAACCTTTTCATTGTGATATAGAAAACACATACAGAAAACTTCATACAATACAAGTTCACAGCTTAATAAACTGTTATAAAGCAAATCACCCATGTAATTATCCCCAGGACAAGAAATGTGACACTGCCAGCCCCCACAGACACCTCCCGTGTCTCCATAGAATGATCAGGCCATGGGGTTTTTTTTACTAATTTTGGCTTAGCCCTAAAGACTGAGAATCTAGGGAGTTGCAGTGAGCCTGACTCAGTCTGCTTTTCCCCAAAAGAATGCAGAGGCCGTGCACTTCTTCTGCAATTACGAAGAGAGCCGAGGCAACTACTTGGTCGATGTGGATGGCAACCGAATGTTGGATCTTTATTCCCAGATCTCCTCTGTCCCCATAGGTAAGAGCTGGAAAGTCAGTTCGTGAACATAACCTCCTCTCTCTCTCTTAGTTATAGCCACCTGGACTTCAGTCCCTTCCAGCAGGCATATCCCTGTATGTTACCAGACACTTCCCTTAAGGGCAAAGAAAAGGAACAGGTCATCCGTAGAGAGCGCATTACTAGGGACTTCACATGCCTTCTCTCTTTACTCCCCCCGGAAACCTACACGGCGAGCGTGCATCACATTTGGTTTTGTAGATAGCGAAGGTGAAGTCCAGCAGCTTGCAGAGGAAGCTGAACAGGTCCGTGTGACCACAGAGTTTGATGTGCGCTGTCTTTGACTGGGTTTCCTGAAAGAAGAGCCTGTGGCAGGGATTCTGCGTACAGTTTGTTACGGGAGAGCTCTGGGCGGAAAGGGTAGGGAGGAAAATGGCATAGGGCCAGGGCAAAGTTAAGAGGGAGGAGCTGTCAGCCAGAGACCAACCACCGGTGGCCTGGCCCCCAGGGGGCTCTTAAGCATGAATTGCGCCCTGGATTTGGCCCCAGCCTGAGTCGAAGAGACTTGCCTCTTTGTGCCCCTGTGCCAGTCATTCATCACCGGTCAGCCACCAGTCATCTCTGGGTAAAGTGGCTTCCATTCACCAAGAGCAATTTTCCAGAGGAAGAGGCAGCTGGGGCCACTATCAGCCACATGCACAGCAGCTGGGAGAGGGGAGGCCTGAGCCATAAAGTGCCCTAGGGTGGCGCCAACAGCGTCTGCCTCACCAGGCTCTTCTTCTGCTCATACAGAGCAGGACTTGCTGCTATAGGAAGGCACGCAGATGACAGGATGGACAGGGCAGATTTGGATATGTGGTAGCTGGTGTTTGCAGCTTGGATGGTTTTTCTTTGGTCTGTGGATTCCCCTCGGATTCACTGGTCTGTAGGCTGAGTGTCCAGTGAAACCTGCCCTTTGTGGATGATGCTGACCGTCCTAGCTCCAGTCAGCAGCTCCCCACCCCCAGCGGCCTGGGGCCCTTCCCATGAGACCCTGAATTAGGTCTCCACTCCTCTGCTCTCCCCTACCACAGGCCCATAAACCGGTTTATTTCCCAGTAAGAGGCAATTAGTAAGTGGGTGACTCATTCTTTTTTGGAAAGTCCCATCACGCAGAGATGCCTTGATTTTTTAGGGCGTTTTGGATGCTAACACTTACAAGCTCTTATCTCCATTTTATGTTTGAGTGAGATTAGCTCTCCCGAGTTGCCCTGGGTTTGAATCTCGGCTCCATCATACATCAGCAGCCATGGGACTGTGGGCCATTGTCTTCTCAGAAGACCCCTCCATCCTCCCTCTCACTTCCAGGGCTCCCTCAGCTGCAGTCCCCAGCCAGCCAGTGTATGTGTCGGGGTGTGGGGATCAGGCAGCAAGTGTTAAAAGACTTGAAGTCCTAAGTTTCTCTCTCTGGCCGCTTTGTCTCCCATACCTGTGTTCTTTGAGATGATTTTTTTAAACAATAATTACTCAGAATTTGCTATAAGCTTGGAATATTGCTAAGTACCTTTTCACTAAGTCTCTAAACAATCCTATAATGTCAAGTCTTTTAATATCACCCCTAGTTCACCGGTGGAATGGAAAGCCAGATTTCAAGAAGGTGCAGGGTTTGCCCAGAATGTTCAGAAAGCCAAAGGATTTGAACGAGTGACGGTCTCTTAAGCTTACTCCTGTGGTTGCTGTCCCTTCCCTGCCCTCCCCCTGCCTCTGCCCTCCCCCTGCCTCTGCCCTCCCCCTGCCCCTGCCCTGCCCCTGCCCTGCCCCTGCCCTGCCCTGCCTTGCTGTGGGGGCTGGTCCATAGCTTTGAAAGCCCAGAGATTGGACTCCCCTGATCAGAGGGACTGGCCCTGCTTTTATCTCTCCTTCTGAAGCCAATAGACAAGCTGAGTCTGTAGCTTAATGAGATTTCCCTGAACCTGCTTATCTACTGAGGCAGAAAAGTCATAAACACCCAGGCAGCATGATAAAGAACCAAAGCTGAAAGACCTCTAGCCAGAAAACAGTTGGCAAAAACCCACTGAGTGTTCCTTCCTTGAGCAGTAAGCACTTTCCAGCCTTGGGCCAAGCTCACCTTGGACTGGCCTGGGGGCAGGGGTGGAGGAAGAGATACAGGGGGAAAAGACTATCAACAATCCTCTCCCCTTGGTCCCCCTGTTCCTCCCCCAGTCCCTGCTGCCTGCAACAGGCAGGGGGAAACCACAAGCTTTTCAAATCTGTTTTTAGCCTTTAATTCCATGGAGGGGAAGTTCTCCCCTGGGTGATGCTGGGTCTTTAATACCTGCCCAAGCTTGCTAATCTCTTATTCTGGGGGCACCAGGCCCCAAGCTCAGAGCCATAGGCAGACCTCTCACCAGAGTGTTGTAAAATCTCCTTTCAAAGTAGAGTGCTTGAAATTTAAAAGTGAATCGATTGGAAGAAAATAAATACAAGGTATGCATGATAAAAATTGTGATACTTGATGACTGAGAATCTTTCTAAGTTCTACTTCCGACTCACAAGATTCATAGATGAGTCAGCCTTTTCTCATATACGACAGTTCTGGGTTCTTGTCATGCTGCTGGATCTCTGCATTATTCATTAATTCAACTTCCGTCTACTGAGCTGAACACTTGCTCTACTGCCTTTATGAGTCTTACAACCTCGTCTCCTGACCTCGGTGCCTCCTACAAACTTGACCATCCTGTGGGAGTTGTTGCCAAGATTTGCAATAAAGAACAGAAAGCCCCCTGCCTATTGTTAAGATACTCAATAAATGGAAGCAAAGGCTTTGAACCCAGGAAATCTGGCTCCAGTACTGTGCAGTCCTGCCTTACACCTCTCTCCTTTGCAATAAAAGTTTCCATTTACTGACCATCTACTATGTGCCAAGGGCTTTTTCTTGATTATTACTGACCCTGGCAACAGTTGACCTGCCATTGATGGACTTTAGGTTGCTTTCAAGAATATAGATATTGGAGTGGCACAATTAAGATATGTGTACATTGGTCTTGATACACATGGGTAGGATACATTCATAGGAGAGTAATTGCTGAATGAAAGGGTGTCTTAAAATTTGTCATAGAATGTCAGACCCAAGCTGAACAATACATACGATGGGCCTCTGGGGATAATCAAATGTGTGAAGGCAAAATTGGATATGCTGTCACAGGTTGCAGGTTGTACCACTTCCTCAGTTCTTGAGCAAACATTTATTGCAATTTGACTCCATCTATAGGCACCAGGGGAGAAAGCAAGGACCACATTTATGATTCATCATGTGGGCCTAGGGTACCACCCTCAGCCCTGAAGAATGCTTTCACCTGCACCCCCCTCCTCTTGTGCCTGTCTAGTTCTGTAAATCTCGAACCTGAACCCCAGAATCACCTAGAGAACTTGAAGATTTCTGGGCCACACCCTGAGAGATTCTGAGTCAGGGGATATGGGTAGGCCCAGGAATGGGTCTTTTGTCTGCAAGGGCTGAAATCACCCCTTGGCATAAGGAAAGGTTGGAAAGGAGAGGGGCGGGTAATGGGTGTGGGGCATGGGACTCTCAGTTGTGGTGTTGGTCTCTAACCATATCTCCCTTCCCCAGGTTACAGCCATCCTGCGCTCATGAAACTCGTCCAACAGCCTCAAAATGCGGTAGGTCCATGGGTTATACAGAGTAAAACCTAAATGTGCTCTTGGCAATTCAGAGGATCATTGGAAATAGTCCATTCCTTCATTCCTAAGTATCTATTGAGGCACTTGGAATACCTCGGTGAGCAAAAACATAGCACCCACTCCCAGCCATATTAAATGCTATGGAGCAAGGTAAGCAGTGCTGTGTGGGCAGAAAACTGATGATGATAAGAATGAAGAACAGTAATTAAGAGTATTAATACGTGTAGTAACCCACCCTCCTTGGCCACAGTTTTACTTTTTTTTTTTTTTTTTTCTTTTTTTTAAGATTTTATTCATTACCTTTAGAAAGGGAAGGGCAGAAAGGGAGGGAAAAAGCGAGAGAAACATTCATGTATAGTTGTCTTTCACCTGCCTCCAGCTATAAACCTGGCTGGAGACCTGGCCTGCAACCTGGTTATGTGCCCTGAATGAGATTTGAACCAGCAACCTTTAGGTTCGCAGGCTGGTGCCTATCCACTGAGCCACCAGCCAGGGCACCAGTTTTACTTTCTACAGTTTAAGTTACCTGTGGTCATCTGTGGTCCAAAAATATTAAATGGAAAATTCCAGAAATAATTCCTAAGTTTTAAAGTATGCACCTTTCTAAGTAGGGTGATAAAATCTTGTCCCAGGGTGTGATTCATCCCTTTGTCCACTATGGCCCCGCTGTAGATGCTAGCTGCCTGTTGATCATTTAGCCACCTTGGTTATCAGATCAACTATCTAGGTATCACAGTGCCTGTGTGTTCAAATAACCTTCATTTTATTTAATAATGCCACATGAGTGTGACTTTCATCACAGTATATTGTTGTAATTATTCTATTTTATTTTTAGCTGTTGTCAGTCTCTTACTGTGCCTAATTTACAAATTAAATTTTATCATAGATATATGTGTATAGGAAAAAAACATGGATAGGGTTCTGTGCCATCTTTGGTCTCAGGCATCACTGGGGGTCTTGGAATGTATACCCCGCAGATAAGGGGGCTGCTGTGTAAACACTGTGTTTGGCACATCACAGCCCTAATACTGACAAGTCTATGAGAGGAACTGTTGTAATCCCCATTTTACAGATGAGGAAACTGAGACACAGAGAGGTTAAGTATTTGACCAAGGTCACACAGTAAGAAGCTAGGAATAAAACCCACAGAAGCTGGGCTATCTGGGATGGAGGGGATGGAGGGGATGGAGGGGGTTCAGGGCAGAGTCCTAGGGGAGTGATGTTTGAGCTGAGATCTGAAGGTGAGGAAGGCCCTAAGGAAGGAGTGGGCAGGGAGCAGAGAGGGGAACGGAGAGTAGCAGTGAGATTGAGAAGCCAAGGAGGACAGCGGGCTGCATGGCTGGCTGGAACAGGGAGGGAGAACCAGGAGGGATCCAAGCCAGCCCCAGTGCATACAGTTTTAGGAACAGGATACTCCAGGATTTCTCAGCCTCAGTACTTAACGACAGTTGGAGCCAGACCTCTCTCTGTGCTGGAAGCTGTGTGCACTTCAGGATGGTTAGCAGCCTCCCTGATGCCACTAGCACCCATCCCCCCAAACTGAGGGCCCCTGCAGTAGAAGGAGTCCGTCTCTGTCCTGAGAGTAGTGAAAAGCCTCAGACAGTTACACTGTTGGTAGCACACACGTGGACTCATGGGTGCATCCCAAGTGCACCACTCAGTGAATCTTCCCATGTAACCCAGTACTTCTTTATCATCATTTTCCTAATTATTCCCCCCCTTTATGAAATTGCAATGCCACCATGTGTTAGTTTCCTATGGTGTCATTGCAAATTACTACCAGCCTCATGGTTTAAAACTATGCTCATTTACTGTCTCACTGATTTTGTGGATCAAGAGCCTGGTGGACTCAGCCAAGGGCTCTGCTTAGGGTCTTGGAAAGCTGAAATGGTTTCTGAGCAGGAGGCTATGGGGCAGAGCCTACTCTGTGCCTCATTCAGGTTGGTAGCAGAGCTCATTTCCTTCTCACAGTTCCCACGTGATCCTACCATCTTTACGCCAGCAACCCCACCCAATCCTTGCTCTGTCTTCCACCACTGTTTCTACTCGTAGCAAAGGGCACATGTGATTGCATTAAGCCCACCCAGAAGATGCAGAGCAATCCCCCTCTCTGAACCAATTGGGAACCTTAATTATTACACTTGCGAAGTCCTTTTCACGCTTTAACATACTCATGGTTCCAGGGTTTGGCATCTTCTTGGGGGTCATATTATGTCTATAACATACCTATACAAGATGGTATACATATGTACGATGTGGTATATCAGGTATGGCATATGCTATGGTAATAATATGTCGCTGTCTGTGCATTCTATGTCACAGAATAGGATCTTTCTCACCCCCCAATGAGAATTCATGAGTCATAGGTGGTCCCCACAACTTGCCCCCACCTCGTTACTCTTCCCCCAGACCTTCTACTATTTTAACAGTACAGGTGCGTTTCTTCCATTCTTTCTTGGCATATAAACAGAATCACACGTGGCATGTACGCCTCATCGAGCCTGGCTTACGCACTCACAGCCCGCCTGTAAGATTCATCCTGGCCATGCGGAGCCGCGCACCATCTCTTTCCCTGGCTGCACAGCCTCCCAGTGAGCCGGCACTGCATTTAACGGTCTGCCCCATGCTGACGGGCATTTGGGTCACTCCCACAAAGGCGGCTGCTGTGAACATTTGAGTACATGTCTTCCTGTGACCACAACTGTGGTCTCCAGCGGGTATGAGGCGGGGAATGGAGCTGCAGGCCCGTCACAGTGTGCAGGCAGTTTTCCAAACTGGTTGCCAATTTCTACACCCCCTAGCAGTGGTGTGAGTTGTGGCCTTCCACGTCCTCACCAGCGTGTATGTGTGTGTGTGTGGGGGGGGGGGGGGGCTTTCATTTTATTCAGAAAGTGACATACATATCCACACATGACAAGGAGTATGAATCCTTTCAAAAATCTAAGAAAGGCGGGGGAGGACTGGGAACCCAACCCCATTAGGAACTGACTTCCAGCCTTAAACTTTCTCTCCTTGTAACTGGCACAGTGGGAGATGATAGAAAAGAACATTTCCCTCTTTAGGAGTGGGTGTGCCCTGCCTGGGAGGCCCTGGGGACATTCCTCCCCTGCAATGAGCTGGCAAGTCCGGAGGCTGCAGTAGAGGGCTCCTGAAGACCTCTTGGGTGTGGGGCTCCACGGGTGTGTTTACATCCAAAGCCTGACTTTGTTTTGAAACGTTGTGCAAATCCCAGATGCCTCAGCAGTTGGTGCTGGAAAAAAATGTGTCAACAAACATGTCACACACATTTTCAGTGTCAGCTGCCTCCTCGGGAGGCGGAATCATCCCCAACAACACGTGACTTCAAGGCCCAGGGATTCTGATTCTGGGGGATACCCTGCCTCCCCTTGTCCCTGCCTAGAACCTGGAGGCCACACTTCATCCTCCCTTTCCCCTCCCCTTCCCTCTCACCTCTCAGCAGTCAGAACCCAAAGTAGCTCTGCGTCTTCCACTTTCGGCTTTTTCTCCTCTCCATCTGTTCCTCCCTCCATATCCACTCTGGTCTCCTCCAAACCGCCCTCCAAACTGCCCTGTGCTCGGAGCCCTTCCCAGGTACCCACTGCCTTCAGTCACATCCCACTTTAAGTACAAAGCCCTTTGTGATCTGCCTCCTGCTTCTTCAGCCTCATTTCTTGGCATTTGTGTATTTACCAGCTATTTCTTGAATACCAAAGTATTGATTGAACACCTACTATGTGCTGGACACTGTTCTGGTGCTGGAATTAGATAATGGGATCACAGTCTAGATTATAGCCTGGGTCACAGTGTTGACCTTGTTCTGCCAAGGACTCTAGGTTTGGGCAGGGTGACCGGCACAGTCGTAGAGAAACAGCAGCTGACTGCCAGCAGCTCAGCAGGTACACCCAGGGCATCAGGCTGGAAACCACCAGTCCAGGCCCCCTCATTACAATGTCTACAAGTTATGCAATTATTATTGGGCACTACACGTGCCCCTTCACACTGCAATGAATGATGAGTACACTCTGATACCTGTGGCACCTAGGATGGACGTAGGACAGCTGGCCAGGTCAGGTAGGACCTGACAGCCCTGTGATCCCCAGGCCTTTCCACCTATGTGACTGCCCGAGACTGGGCTCCTGCCTCATCTCAGTCCTGTGTCGTCTCCCTCCTCACAAGCACCCAAGGAGGGGTCCCTATTCTGGGAGATGAAGACCTTGAAGTCTAGAGAGGTTAAGTAGCTCACCCTAGGTTGTACAGCCACCTAAACCAAAGTCCATTCTCTTCACACTGCGCTTTAGGACCTCTCAGTCTGATGGCGAGGGTTCTAGAAACCTGTCCTCATTTGATTCTGCTACACAATATCCCAGATATCTTCTGTTTTTAATGTCATGCTTTGCTAAACATGAACACCACCCACACATCTTCCCTGGGTGCACATTGGCAGCCAAGCTGCCAGCCAGCCTGGCTGTCCCCAGTGTGAGCCACTTCCACCTCTGCCAATGAGGACAGTCTGCCTCTACCTTTATCTCGTAATGGGCTTGATTTCTCAGGAGTCCCACTCAGATCAGAGCCAAAAGAACTGTCCTTTGAAACCCTTAACAGGCCAGCCAAGGTCCCTGGGTTGCACCAAGGGAAAACGTATCCATCATTAACATCAGGCAGAGGCTGCCTACAGTGTTTGAAAAGTTAGAACCTGAAGCCATTAAACCTGGATTGAAGTCGTGGTTCTACCCCTTCCTGGCTGTGTGACTTAGGGCAAGTTGCTTGACCTCTCTGGTCCTCAGTTTCCCCACTCTACAATGAGAAAGCCTTAACTTCCCCCACTACTTATCCTAGTCTGGGGTGTGAACCTGCCAGTGTCCAGCATTCATAGCCAAGTTCCCCAGCAGCCAGGAGGCTGAGTTCTGGGCCTTCCTCCTCCTATACAGTGATACCACTCTATGGATTCACGTTGACTTCACTGCACCAACTGTGTCTGAGAGAGAGAGGTACCCTAGAAGTCCCCAGATCCCAGGCTCCGTCAATCCTCCCCCTTTTTAATTAAATACTTTCATTTTAGGCTGATTTCCAAGAGGCAAGTCATGAAGACAGCTTCCATCTACCTTATCCTCCCAATGTCTCCATGGTACTCTCATCAAAACTAAGAAATTAACCTTGGTGTATGATATACTACAGACATTATTCAAATTTCCCCAGTTCTTCCACTAATTATGTTGTAGTTGTTGTTCCAGTCCAGGATGCCACATTGCATTTACTACAATCCCTTTTTATAGCCCAAACCCAGTTCCAAGTGCTCTTGCTGTTTATCCGTGGTGCAGCATCCCCCCTCCCCAAATTCTCCCCAGTCCTGCTGGGCACTGGCTGGGCCTGGAGGGACAGGACAGCTCTGCTGTTATTCCTTTTACATTTCATCTGTGCCTTTCCAATAACGGTGGACACATGTCATTATACATTTGTCACAACTCATAAAACGTCCGACACCAAGTATGAACCCTGATGTAAAATTGTGACCTTTTCAAATACCATTTTATGGAGCATCTCTGCAAGTTAAAGTGACTTAGTTTACATAAACTACCGTTGGCATTTAGAGAGTTTCTCCTTTCTGTTGTTAGTAGTAATGCTACACAAATAGCCTTTGTCCATGTTTGAAATTGTATCTTTAGAGGAGGCCTAGAAATGAGAATGGCAGGTCAGAGTGTAAAATATTGTGAGGCTCTTAACACACATTAACATGTCTTGTAGTTGAAACTTCTACCCTGATCAATGTCCTTCCAGAATTGGGCATTATCCTTTTCTTTGCTTTAGGAAAGAAGGCATTTGAGGCCCTGCTGGTGGGGAGAGTAGGAATCAATTGGCCCTGTGTGTGTATCTAAGCCTGTCCCAGGAACAGCTGGAAAGGATGCCTGTGTTTTGAAGCCCCAGGAAGGAAGGGCTGCTTTTGTTCAGGAATGCAGCTACATAAGTGTGGGGCTGTCCCTCAGCCAGAGAGTGTTTTAAGAAAAGTTTGGCCAGCATTTTAAAATGAGACAATTTCCCAGTAAAAATCTGTGTCTCCCTTTTCTTTTGAAACTTGGAGGCTCCAAGTTGGTTCCTTCAGCCTGTGTCCCTGCTCTGGAGTCACAGGGCAGAGCTGGCTGATCCTCGGACAGACAAGTTCTTAGTAACCGCCGTGCTCCCTCGTTTCCTGAGTATGAAAAGCTAGTCCGTTTAGCATCAGGCCTGCGCTGTTTGTTTCCTTGCAGAGGGAAATACTCCTCTGGACCCACATCTATCAAAATTAGGCAGGGAAGTCAACAGAGTCAAGGAATTTTTCTAGCATTGCTCTTCTCATGCTCAGCCTGCCCTGTTTATGTAGCCAGCTCCTTCATCAGATTGCTCCCCTGAGCCCTGCTCCATTTAGAAATCCTAGAACTGCTGCTGCCCTGTGTGTCTTTTTCCGTGTTTATTTAATTAAAGTATAATTTGCATGCGGTGACATCCATTCTTTGCAGTGTACAGTTGTGTGAGTTTTGCCAAATGCATAGTCACACGCTGTCAAAATCCAGACTCGTTTGCACATCCATGTTCATAGCAGCACTATTTATAAGACCCAAAGAGTGGAATCAGCCTTGTGTCCATTGGCAGATGGATGAAGAAACAAAATTGGCTTATCCATTCCATGGAATATTGGGTAGCCTTAAAAAGGAAGGGAATTCTATACATGCTACAACATAGATGAACATAGATGACATTATGCTAAGAAAATAATCCAGTCACAAAAGGACAAATACTGTATGATTTCACTTATATGAAGTCCCTAGAGTAGCCAAATTCATAGACAGGTGGCTGCCAGGGACTTGGGAGGGCCAATGGGGAGTTACTGTCTTACGGATACAGGCTCTCAGTTTTACAAAATAAAACAGTTCTGGACCTGGCTGGTATGGCTCAGAGGATAGGTGCCAGCTTGCAAACCCAAGGGTCGCTGGTTTGATTCCCAATCAGGGCATATAACCAGGTTGCAAGCCAGGTCTCCGGCCAGTTCCCCAGCTAGAGGCAAGTGAAAGAAAACCACACATCGATATTTCTCTCCCTTTCTTCCTCCCTCCTTGCCATTCTCTCTAAAAATAATGAATAATAATAAAATAAAATAAAATAAACAGTTCTGGAGATGGGTGATGGTGATGGCTACACTACGTGAATATACTTAACACTACTGAACTACAGTTCTTAGAAACAGTTAAGCTGGTCAATTTTATGTTACGTGTTTTTTTTAAATCAAGACATGATACAATTCATCACTCTAAACATTGCCCCGAGCCCCTTTGCAGTCAATCCCACCTCATCCCCTGGCAACCATGAGCTGTTTTCTGTCCCTATAGTTTCTCCTTTTGCAGAATGTCACATAACAGAACCATGCTGTGTGTAACCCTTTGGTTCTGGCTTCTGTCACTCAGCACCGAGACTGAGGTTCTCCCATGTTCTTGCCCATGTATGTATCAGTGTACTGTTCCTCCTTACTGCTGAGTGGCATCCCATGGTGCACATGTACCACAGTTTATGTATCCTTCCCCCAGTAGAGGAACATCTGGGTTGTTTGTAGGTTTGGGCAAATTTTTTTAAAGCCTCTGTAAACATTCATGTCCACTCATGTCTTTGTGTGGACATATGCTTTCACTTCACTTAGGTAAACTCCTAGGTGCGGCACTGCTGGGTCATGGGGTGCCTATATATTTAACATTATCACAAACTGCCAGACTGACTCCCAAAGTGGCCATACCATGTTGCCTTCCCATCAGCTGTGACAACAGCTCTAGTTGCTCTACATCCTCACCAGCACTGATTATTGTTCATTTTTAAATTTTTAGCCATTCTATTGTTTGTTTGTTTTTTAATTACAGATTTACAGGAAATTGCAAAAAGTAGTACAAAAAGGTTCCATGTATCCTTCACCCAGTTTCTCCCAAAGGTAGCATCTTGTATAATTATAGTTCTACATCACAACCAAGAAATTGGCATTTCTCCTTAAAACTTAGGGCAATCCTAGTGGATTTCTCTGAGTGCAGGGAAACCCATCTTTCCAACATGGCTGCAACACATCCCTGTGCACAGCGTGGTTGGTGGGCAGGGAGCTGGGTCTGGCCTCAGAGATCACTGTTTGCCTCTGGACCTCTTGCAGAGCACGTTCATCAACAGACCTGCCCTGGGAATCCTGCCTCCAGAGAACTTTGTAGAGAAGCTGCGGGAGTCCTTGCTCTCGGTGAGTGGTGAGTCTGTGGGAACCACCCTTTGCTGCTGGGACTCACCTCCATCTTCTGCCCCGACCCCCACAGACACACACACACACACTCACACACACACACACACACACACACACACTGGAAAGGCAGTTTTGACCTCTCAGCATCAACAAGAGGAGGAAAGGATTGAGATCTGGAACAATTAGGATGGTGTGTTTCTCCAGCCTTGCTCTTTGTGCTGTTTCTTTCACAGAAAGCGTTTTTAGTTTTCCTTTTGAAGAAAAGAAAGGATACCTTGGGGGGGATGGGGTGGGGGGTGGAACTCAAGAAAAGTTAATAATTTGTTCAATGACAGCAGGTTTGCATGTTATTCAACCTGCCTCAATGTTTCTGTTTCGTTTGTTACAACAATCAAAATCATTCAGAACCTCAACTTTTCATCTGTAAAGTGTGGGCATTTTGAGGGGTGGTAGTTGCATCTGGAGGGGTAGACTGGGCTTTGCTTTGCTCTTTTTTCCTCTCTGCCCTTCAGCCTGGGCTTCTCTACCACCCTGGAAGAGCCCAAATCCACTTTTCCAGGCTTCTGGAAAGTCCTAGTTCCCTCCCAGCCTCCCTCTGCCTCCCACAGCTCCAGCAGGAGGAGAGAGAGTTGAGGTGGTGCAGAACCCACATCTGTTTCTCTACCTGCAGGTGGCTCCCAAAGGGATGTCCCAGCTCATTACCATGGCTTGTGGCTCCTGCTCCAATGAAAATGCCTTCAAGACCATCTTCATGTGGTATCGGGTAAGGTTTGAGGCATGAAGACACACATACACACGCACATACACAGGCACACACACGGGCTCCCACCACCCAGCCAACCACACACTCGCCTCCCAATCCTACTATTTATTCAACTGGAATAAACATGTACTGGACAGAGTGGCCATGCTCAAAATCCAGAGTGGGCCACTGCCTGAATGGGGCTTTTCAAACATCCCAGTGGGGAATGATGCAAAAAGCCAAGACTTTGGCACCAAACTTACTCAATGCATTACACTCTTCTACTGGAATAACATATACCTCTCAGAGATATTAACTGTTGCTAGTAGAAGAGCAATGCACCTTATGTAGCCATCTATTTATTTCCTCACAAGCACAATTGACAATCTCATGCCTCAGTACCTGAAGGTAATAATCATGTCCAACATACTCAAAAAGAGGAGGCTTGGACTAAAAATAAAATAACAAAAATTTATTAAAGGGTCTTAAAAGTTTGAAAACCAGAAACACTACTCAGCAATACCCAGAATGTTCCAAAGAAGAAAGAAAAGTAAGTCTGGGACTTGTATAGTACAAAGTGCATTCTTGAGAAGAATGACTTCTGCATTCTTAGCCCCTGGTTTGGCCCAAGATAGTAACTATCAGATGTCAGGTGGTCTAAACAATGCAACATTTTCTTCTGGAGGTCATTCTGAAGGTTTGATGTGTGTCCAGGCATTGACATACAACAAATGCACTGATGTACATCCAGGTGTTGACGTGGGACTGGAGAATTCAAACATTTAGGTTCCTGGACTTGGTTAAAACAAGAACAATCATTTCCTTATGCCTCAACCCACTTGAAGTTTTAATGAGGCAGTTTGACCACAGTGACTGTTTTATTTCCTCACTCCTCTGTCAACATGTAAGAACAATTCTGGAGAGAGCAAAGCATTGTCTAATTGTCTGGACTACCCCAGGGCATCTCTGAGACTTTGTTTTGTTCCTTTTTGTCAGAGCAAGGAAAGGGGTCACACAGGTTTCTCCAAAGAGGAGCTGGAGACGTGCATGGTCAACCAGGTAAGTGGAGCGGGCCCTTTCTCCAAAAGGGAGCTGCCACAGCCCCCTCAGGCTCATGCTAGTTACTGTACCCCGTCCTTCTCAAATAGCCAGCTCAGGCTGGCATAACAAGTGCCATCGACTGAGGGGGCTTAAACAACAGACATGTGTTTTCTCACAGTTAGGAAGGCTAGAAGTCCAGGCACCAGTCAATTTGGTTCCCAGGGCAGGCTCTCTTCCTGGCTTGCAGACAGTGGCCTTCTCACTGAGCCCTCCCAGATCAGGGGGAGAGTTACCAAGCTCTCCTGTGCCTCTTTTTTTACACTAATCCCATCATGAGAGCCCCATCATGACCTCATCTAACCCTAATCACCTTCCCGAAGACCCCGTGTCCAAATTCAACATATGGATTTGAGGGGACATAGACATTCAGTCCATAACCAGGTTCCCCAAGCATGCTGCCTCCCTAGTTCATTCCCTCAGTATCAAGGTGAAGTAGAACTCTTTCTTACCCAGGACAACAGTTTTCCAGGACAAATGGCCTGAATTTAACCCATCTAAGGAGGGCTTTATGTAGTCTCTAGATTAATCCAAAATGTCAACACAAATTTGGGTACAAGAGTGTTCACCCCCTTGAGGTTTAGAGTAGTGATAACCAAAAAGATTGGAAACAGCCTAATAGGGAAAGAGGAAATAAGTGTAGGGGTTCCCAGAGGCACCAAGGAGGTCACTTTTGGGGCACAGTGGTGGTGAGGACCACAGAGAAAACCAAGTAGGTAGATCCAAGCTCTACAGCCAGCCATAGCCAGGACACGCCTTCCCTTCCTCCTTTCACGAGTGGGGTCCCATTATGATTTAGATAGAAATGTCTGCTAATTTACAAATAAGATTCAAGAGCCAATGAGCTCAATTATGCGCTGTGAACATCCATAATATCCTGCAGCAAAAATAGTTAGAAAGGGTTACTCTTTGCCTGGAGATACGCATACTATAATCTAGCCAAATTATCATTTATAGTGGAATGTAAATTGTGTGGACACTGTAAATAAATGCACAGAAAATTGCTACAAGAAATTCTGTTAACATGTTTATAATGGGATGCCTATGAGTGGTGAGATTGTTTTATTGCATTTTTTTTCCCTTTGCGCTTTCTTAATTTTTTTATTCCTAATCTTGCCTCTTGCTAGCCATAGATCTATACCTTTCTCCATATCCAGACAAACCTACATACAATTAAGCTTTTCTCTTCCTTTTGGCCATTCTTTCAAGAAATGGATAGTGACCTATTTCTTTCTCATTTGATACCTGTAGACATCCCAGTCCACCGGTATTTTTAGATCTCGTTCCTCCTATTTAGTGACTGCAGCCAAAGATGTGTGATGATGTGTGCATATTGCAAATATTTATATACAGGAACAAAGGGAATGTTCCTCTCTGTAACAAAAGGAAATGACAAGATGGTACAAGGTCTATCCTGAAAGTGCCAAGCCAATGTCAATATAATTAAAACAGTTTGCACAGCCAATACTTTTGGGACAGACCCCTGATACTGGAGTTTGTGGTAGGACATCTTAGAGCTTCTCCCAGGGGTCTTGGGTACATGGTGGAACTCAGCCAGCCTGAGAGCAGGCTGGATCAAATTTTCAGAGACAAGGGCATCCCCGTGGCTGCCTCAGCAGCATCCTCAGCCATTCTTCTCCCTGAGTCAGCTTGAAATGGGCCTGATTTCTTACCCTGTGGGGAGACAGTCAGGAAACAATGCAGCGGTGCCATCCACTGGGGGCTGGGTTCATGTGTCCCTCCTGAACACAGGGGCAGCCGCCCTGGGAAGACAGACAAATGGGGGTCCTCCTTGCCCAGCCCCCTGCTCTGGCACAGCAGCTCTGTCCAAAGGCCGGGGCGTCCATTCCCTGAGAGGGGCCCACTCAGCCTCCCCGTCACAGCCCACCTGGCCCACCTGGTTGCTATGGAAGCCAAAGCCACCTGGAGTGGGGAGAGCAGAGTCTATAGGAGTTGGAAGAGCCTGCAGACAAGAGCTGAAAATTCAAAAGCCCCAAGCAGCCCAGCAGGGGATGGCTGGTGATGTGAAGGAGGAAGACGGGCAGTGGGGCTGTGGAGCCGCACACTTGCCCAGACTTCTGTCCCAAATGGTGCAGAACTTGAGAAAAGACATTTCAGATATTTAGGTGAAATCTCTTGATGAAAAATAATTTTTGAAAAAAAAAATACATTTTGGTGAACCATGTGGGCAAAACATCTGTTGGCTGGCTATAGAAGTAGGTGTCCAATTTGTAAGTTCAGCCTTAGAAGGGATGCCCAGGTCTTCTGGTAGACTTTGGTGTTCCTTCATGCTCTCGGGGGAAACCAAAGTCCTCCACTTCTCACAAACATGACTAATGGCAACTGTTTCTTGTTTCTAGGCTCCTGGCTGCCCTGACTATAGCATCCTCTCCTTCATGGGTGCGTTCCACGGAAGGACCATGGGTAAGGAGGGGCTGCTGGGGTCCACAGGTGACAGAGTAATAATAGCAGCGACAATAGCAAAGGATGGCTCTAATCTCACTTTCCCCACCTCATCTCATTGACTCCACACCACTGTGCAGAGTGGGGATCACTTTGTAGATAGGGAAACGAAGGCTCAGCAAGAAGAAAAATATGCCAAGGCTGTACAGTGGCAGAACCAGGATTTGAACCTTTGTCTCCCTGCCTGCAAAGCCTGTGTTTAATCTGTGATGAATGAGAAAGCAACACACACGCACACACACACACACACACACACACACACACGATTCACAAGGTCTGCTTCAGCTTCAGGATGTTATATGAACTGGGCATTTGAAGTCCTTTCTTTTTTTTTTTTAATTTTAAAAAGATTTTATTCATTATTTTTAGAGAGAAGGGCAGGGAGGGAGGAAGAAAGGGAGAGGAACATTGATGTATGATTGCCTTTCACCTGCCTCCAGCTATGGACTTGGCTGGAAACCTGGTTTGCAACCTGGTTATATGCCCTGACTGGGAATTGAACCAATGACCGTTGGGTTCACAGGCCAGCACCAGTCCACTGAGCCACACCAGCCAGGGCTTGAGGTCCTTTGTGAAGACTGTTCACTATGTTCCCCCCAGCCAACCATCTGCTCTTCTGTTTTGCCTAGGTTGCCTAGCGACCACACACTCCAAAGCTATTCACAAGATCGACATTCCCTCCTTCGACTGGCCCATTGCACCATTCCCACGGCTGAAATACCCCCTGGAGGAGTTTGTGAAGGAGAACCAGCAAGAAGAGGCCCGCTGCCTAGAAGAGGTAACACCCTACTTTCCAGAACCTTCCCACATCCCCATTCCCTTACCCTCGCCACCCCAACTTCACCCTGGAAAGGAGGACCCAAGAGTTTATCCTGGGCCTGCATGGCACTCCTGAGAGGGACATAGGGACAGAGAAGCCTCTTATCCCGATGTTCCATACTGGGGAAGGTAATGATAGCATATTGATTTTGCCACCCAGTGTCCATCACTCCACTTCTGGTACCAGTTTCAGTATCATTCAGGTTTCTTCAGAGACAAGCATCAGGGACTCTGGGATAAGAGAAAATGAATTAATGGGAAGAATATGGATCACCTCATAGAAAAGTTGCACAGATTTCTCACATTTAATGTTTGTCAGCCTTCTCCAGAATCGTGGGGCTAGGATAGGAGGATAGGAAAGGTACTGAGGACACTGTAGCCACTGTCACCACACCTCCACTTCAACCAGAAGAGCCCTCTTTGATCTGTTCCATTAATTGGGGTTCCATGTAAGACACTGGAAAGAATCTGTTACTGGGGGAAATAACTTTCTCTCTTCAGATTGGGATTTGGTCTCAAATAAGGCTAATTTGAGGCTGGTTTGCATCTTAAGCACATCATTTGTTTCAAGTAATAGTTAATACCTACCAGCTGTGAAGTAAGGTACTGGGTGTGAAGCAAAGTGCTAGGCGCTAGGTATTTTGTGGTAAATGAAACAGACGAGGTAATGAAGTCGAGTACGACCTGTCCAACAGAAAGATAAGGCAAGCCACAGATGTCATTATAACTTTCCTAATAATCACATTTTTTTAAAAGTAAAACAGAATTGGAGAAATTAACTTTAATAACATTTTATGGGACCCAATACATCCAAAAGAGTATCACGTCAACATGTAATACTAAAAAAAAGTTTTTTAAGATTTTTTTTTATTATTTTTAGAGAGAGGGGAAGGAAGAGAGGCGGAGAGGAAGCTAGACATCAATGTGAGGTTGCTTTTCACCTGCCTTCAGCCACGGAACTGGCTGGAGACCTGGCTTGCAACCTGGTTATGTGCCCTGACTGGGGAATCAAACCAGAGACCTTTGGGTTCACAGGCTGGCACCTTATCCACTGTGCTACCAGCCAGGGCCTTCATGTTGGATCTTTGCAATCCTGTGTGTGTTTTACACCCAGACACATCTCGGTTTGGGTCAGTTATATTGCAAGTGCTCAGTAGCACCCGTGGCTTGTGGCCCTCTTATTAGACAGTGTAGAGTAGTAGGAAACACAGCGCCAGACAAGTAAGAAATAAGCCCATAATGACAACTTGCAAAGCATTCTCTGAAAAGCAAGAAAAAGCATCTCAGAGCTCCCATGAAGTGACTGGTGGAGGCCTAGGCCCAAAGCACATTTTTCCTCTGTTATGCAGAAGGTTTTCTCCTTAGTTCTGCATAACAGAGAGAGATTGCCCTTTGTTATTCTCCCTAAGTGTATGGTTTGGGTTTTTTAAATTATGTATTATTATTAAATTATTAATAAAGTATCACAATTACTGCTCTTTAACTATGTATAAGATGATGCCCATATTGCAACAAGAGTTCAAGAACTAGTACATTTTTTAAAATCAATTTCAACTTTATTAACATCATGTACATGCCATAAAATTCAGTCATTTAAATGCCTAGTTCAATAGGTTTTGACAAATTAATATACTCCTGTAACTAATGCTCCAATCAAAGGCATCTTAGCCTGGAAAATTTCTCTGGATTCATCTGAGGAGTCAATTCAGGACCCCACCCCCACCCCCACCCCATTCTGTGCAACCGCTGCTTGGATTTCTATCATGATAGATGGGTTTTGCCTCAGCTTTCTAAACAAATATTCATTCCAGATTCTGTACAAAAAGGACTCTCCTATCAATAATAATAATGATATAATAACAACAATAGGTTCTGTCATCATGCCCATTGTACAAACCAGGAAAGTAAGACTCCAAAAAGTTAAATAATTTGCTCCAAGTCAGCAGTCTATATCCCCACAGAGGTTAGCACAAATCCTGAGTAGGACACATGCCCATCCACATGCATGGCTTGGAATGGATACCCTAGTCTTCACAGGAAGTGCACACAAACACATTTGCAACACAACTTCCAGGGGGTCACGGGACCCCACGTACCCATCCACATGTGTTGCTCAAGGAGCCTCCACAAGCCATTGTCGTTTCCTGCTTCTGAATCCAGGTAGAGGATCTGATTGTGAAATATCGGAAGAAAAAGAAGACAGTGGCTGGGATCATCGTGGAGCCCATCCAGTCTGAGGGTGGAGACAACCACGCGTCTGATGATTTCTTCCGGAAGCTGAGAGACATTTCCAGGAAGGTCAGTGCACTGGCCAAGGCCAGACTAGGCCATAGGCCATTTCCAGCTGGTTTCCCAGAACAAAGGGTTAGCTTTGGGATCCTTGTAAACCTCCAGATATTCAGAGGCTGCCTATTGGCCTCATGGGTAGAGAAGTTGGGGTGGGGAATAGAGGAGGACAAATTGTTCCCTAAAATCTTATTGTAAAACCAGCCTCCATCCAGCCTGCTATCTTAATCAGAGGCTTTTGTAATCCAGACATGCCCGGGAAGGCCTCAGCCTCCACCCTTTCCTTTCTACAGACCACACCTCACCTTTCAGCCCAGTGTGGCCCACATTCAGCAAAGATAAATTTAACAGACTCTAGGTTAATACCATGTTTATTTTAATATCCTGCATTTATAAATGGCACATGCAACCAGCAAGTTCACAGATGAAGGTTATACAACATAACTTGATTTAAATACAAGTACTAAGTAAATAACAGTTCTGGTGATGAGCAGAGCTGGCAAACGTGACAGCAGATGTTTGGGAGACAGGGCCAGGCCTCACTGCAGGGCCACATTTCCTCCTGAGTAGGTAAGCTTGAAGCCAACTAAAATGCTGACAGGCTTTGGATCAGGGGGTGTTCGACATCCTGGTTTGGCTCTCCGGCTCGGCAGCTGGAGCAAGTTTTCAGACACAGCTCTGGGGGGACTGCCTGCTTATACATTCGTTTCCTTTTGGCCCAAAACATGGACTTGGCTTGCAGTGTAGAAAGCAAGGACTCTGGCTGGATGACTGGGTCAGAGGTTGGTTGACTGTGGTGTGTATTTCTCCTTTCTCTCTCTCTCCAGCATGGCTGTGCCTTCTTGGTGGATGAGGTGCAGACAGGAGGGGGCTGCACTGGAAAGTTCTGGGCCCACGAGCACTGGGGCTTGGATGACCCTGCAGATGTGATGACTTTCAGCAAGAAGATGATGACTGGGGGCTTCTTCCACAAGGAGGAGTTCAGGCCCAATGCTGTGAGAGCCAACCCCACCCTTCTCTCATTGCCAGGATAGGAAGGGAGATGGGTGAAGGAGACTTGCTTTCTCGTAACTGTGCTTTTCTCACAAACTAGGAACTGAGTGGACACTTAAAGGGTCATAGAAGTTTTCTAAGGCCTGATTCTTATCAATTTAATTAGCCAGAGATTATAATCACCCCTGCTTTCTGCAGGGCTGACTTCATGTCAGTCCATGGTCAGTCTTCTCATTTTTCTGTGTGGTAATAGCTGCTGCTGTAAACTAAGCATTCACTCTGTGCCTGGCCCAGGTCTAAGTACTCTTCCTATACTTTTAATCTTTACAACAATCTAAGTAGGTGTTATTTTTCTCTCCCATTTTATTAATAGAGGAATTAGGCACAGATTGGTTAAGCTGTCCAAGGTCACATAGCCCATTAACCGATAAAGCTAGGACTCAAACCCAGAACCCTGCTCTTAGCTAGTACACTATACTCCCATGTGTACAAATGGATTGTCATAAACACACACACACAATTATCAGGGACTTAGAATCCTTCCTCCCACCATTCCTGCATGTAGTTTCCACCCTACTGGAGCTCCAACCATCACATTCCAATTCTAGGCAGTGGGAAGAAAAAGGAGGGAAGCTCAAAATGACTCTCTCCTTATCTTTAGTGGCTTTCCCAGAAATTCCACAATTCTATTTCTAAAACTCTGACTCTGATCTGGTCACATAACCACTCCTAAATGCAAGAGAAGCTGGGAAATATGTTTCAGTTGGCTGCACTGACACCCTGAATAATTCACAGGAGAATAAATTGGGTTATCTTTGAAGGCCAGACTACCATCCATCTATCTACTCCTGAGTCTACCACCTATGAGCTATATTTTTTTCTGGAAAAATCACTTAACCTCTCAGAACTTCAGCTTCCTCCTCTATAAAATGATTAGAGTTAAAGGCCAACTATCTTGATTTACCCAGCACATAGGAGTTGGTCTCCCTGATAGTGATACCAATATCATACCTCCTATAGGGTTGTTATGGAAAGACTTCAATGAGATAATATGTGTAATCCTCCCTAGACCTTAGTAGATGCTCACTGGGTTCTCTCTTCAATGGGGGACAGGGCGTGTCTGGGGAACTGGGCCCCTAGAGGATGTGCCCATGTGTAAACCTTTCCAACACCCCATGCCTTGTTCCAGCCATACCGAATCTTTAACACCTGGCTGGGAGACCCATCCAAGAACCTGCTGCTGGCCGAGGTCATCAATGTCATCAAGCGGGAGGACCTGCTGAATAACGCAGCCCATGCTGGGAAGGCCCTGCTCACCGGGCTGCTGGACCTCCAGGTACCCACCCAGACTGGCCACACCCCAACTCTCCCAGGACCCTCCTCATAGCTCCCATGGTCCCCAGGGCAGCATCTGAGCCCTTCAGCATAGCTGTGCTCCTGCCCCTCCAGCAGGTGCAGAAGCAGGAGCTCCAGGGACCTCCTGGCTCCTAGGCAGGGGTGCCAGATTTAGCAAATTACAACAGAGGACATCAGTTTAATTTGATAAACAGCAACTTATTTTTGTTTTTTTGTTTTGTTTATTTATTTATTTATTAAAGATTTTATTTCATTATTTTTAGAAAGAGGGGAAGGGAGAGAGAGAGACATCAATGTATGGTTGCGTTTCACCTGCCTCCAGCCACAGACATACTGGAGACCTGGTTTGCAACCTGGTTATGTGCCCTGGCTGGGGAATCGAACCTACGACCTTTGGGTTCGCAGGCCGGCGCCTTATCCACTGTGCTACCGGCCAGGGCTGCAACTTGTTTTTTAAACATAAAAGTATACCCCATGCAACATTAAAGACTTACTTATACTAAAATGTTTTAAGTTGTGTATCTGAAATTCAAATTTAATAGGTATCCTGTATTTCATCTGGAAATCCTAATTCAGAACAATTTTAACTTGGGAAAGCAGGCTATTCTAATTTTCTAGATGAGAAAAGGGAGGCTTGGGAAGGTGAGCAACAGCAAGGGAACCAGATTTTAAAACCAGATATGCCTGATTGCAAAGCCTATGAAGGGGTTAAGTGTGGCTGTTAAGACAACTTAGACCCTCTGGATAAAATTTCTTTCTTTTCTTAGGGTAGATTTGCATTTAAATTGAGGTTGAGCAGGAGCTGGCACTAGAAAAAGCCTCTGCAATTGGGTCAGGCCCTTTCTTCATGCTGGGGCCTCTTTCACTGTCCTCCAGTGGGGCAGAAGCGACAGGTGTCCTTTATTTCCCTGGTTGACCTCTGGGCCCTGCTTACAGATGTTGATGCAGCCAGGGCCCAGCATGGTAGGGATTTGGTTGTTCTGGGCTGTCACAGGCATGGCTACCCCTGTCCTGATCTCGAAGACACTGTTTCCAGAGGTTTCCACGTATCAGCCTTGGCACCAATTCAGCTGCCAACAAGAACCCTCAAATTGGGGTGAGGTGAAAAAGAAAACTTTATTCAGTGCAAAATAGCTCAATTGTGATAGAGCATGGCTCTGAGGGCCAGGCCCCTCTCTAGCTAACAGCTCTGCTCTGGTCTGCTTGCTCTGTTTAGCTCAGACTCCTAAGTGGAAAGGCAAAGTGCACTCCAAGCCAGTGGGAAGCTGGCTTATATAAACAGAATTAATTCCCCGCCCCTGGTCCCCGATTGGTCTGTCCTCATGCAAATGAGGACTCCAAATCCTCACAGTTTGATTGGTCCAAAGGCATGGTCCTGATTGGTCTGAATTGAGCTGCTCTAGTTGATCAAAGCTATGCAGCTCTAACTGGATGGGGAAGCTTTGATCCCACTGATAGAAATAGGATTTATAAGGGCTGTTTCAGATGACAGGTGCACAGTTAGTTGCAGGCAGGCAATTCAGAACACAGGCAAGTAGTTCATTGCATGTTTTTCCCTGAAGTGCAGTGAGTGGCCCCTGTTTAGAAATGGCTGCTAGGCTCTGTGTGGGGTTTCTGGTTTTTTTTTTTTTTTAAGATTTTATTCATTATTTTTAGAGAGAAGGGGAGGGAGGGAGGAAGAAACGAAGAGAAACATCCATGTATAGTTACCTTTCACCTGCCTCCAGCTACGGACCTGGCTGGAGACCTGGCTTGCAACCTGGTTATGTGCCCTGGCTGGAAATCAAACCAGCGACCTTTGGGTTTGCAGGTCAGTGCCTATGCACTGAGCCACCAGCCAAGGGTTTTTTTTTTTTTTTTTTTTTTTTTTTTTTGAGTTCAGTTAGCCACAAGGAGACCTTCTTAGTAGGTGGTCTTCTTTTTCAGGGTCCACAGTAGGTTCCATATGCAGGACAGTGCTACAAAAAAGGCTTCCATGGAAACATCCCAGAGCCAAGACTGACATCTTGCTTTTAGAAACCCTGAGCTGACTCCTTTAAAGGAGTGGGAGCAGTTACACATCCTTATCAGGGCCTTACAAAGCTATAGGCAAGAAGGAGGTAAGATTACAGGAATGCCCTAAAACAGTGAACTAGACAAATGGGTGAGACAAAAGGCCTAGAGGTAATAATCAAAGCCATCCAATGAGGAGCAGATGGGGATTTCCATTCATTAATCAAACAGTTAGTTACTATGTGTGTGCGCGCATGTGTGGAAAGGGGTCGCCAAACAGATAAGACCTATTCATCGACTCCACACTCTGATAGGAGACAGAAGTGTGTTCACATCACTGGTTCCCAGCCAGTTAGCAAGTGCAAGGATGAATAGGGTGAGTGCTGGAGTGACTTCTGTGCCCTGTCGCCTTACCTGTGGAGACCAAAATAGGCCCTTCAGTGGTATGGGGGTTCAAGGTCACATGTATAAGTGCTTAGCAGAGTACCTAACATATATATGAAGCCTTAAATATCACCCCAATTCTTCCCAAAGTAACAAAATGACACTTGTCCCCCATTTTTACCCTCAGTACCTGAAATTATTTTGGGTTATCCAAGCCCTGTTTGCTGTCCTTTACATGGATGATGGAGAGTGGGGAGGAACCAAGATCCTTTACTCTGGGTGGCTCTATTCACTTCCTGGAGCTGCTGTTACAAATTACTATAAACTGGGCGGCTTAAAATAAGAATTTTTTTTCATCATTCTGGAAGCCAGAAGTCTAAAATCAAGATATTGGCAGCATTGATTCTTTCTGGAGGCTCTGAGGAAGAATCCATCCCAGGCCACTCTGCTAGCTTCTCATGGTTGCTGGAAATCCCTGCTACTTGTGGGCTTATAGCTGCTTCCCTGTCTGCTTCCATTTGCACATGGTGTTCTCCCCTCTCTGTTTGTGTCTGTGACCAAATTTCCCCTTTTTTATAAGGATGCTGGTCGTTGGATTTAGGGCCCACCCTCATCCAGTATGAGCTCATTTTAACCTAATTACATCAGCAAAAACCCTATTTCCAAACAAGGTCACATTCACAAGTTCTAAGTCAACATAATTTGGGGATGGGCCACTATTCATCCCATGACAACTCCCAACCTCAAAACCTCAAGTGATTATGAGCTTTATCTCTTAGAAGAATCAATCACCACTTTTCTAGAAGAACTGCTAATAAATAAAGATGGCTGAGATCTGTTAAGTGCCTGGCAAGTGCCACGTGGTAAATTCTTACCACAGCACGTTGGGATCAATAGCATTTATAGCCTTCGGTGTACAGAAGAGGAAATGGACACAGGCCATTTAAATGACTTGCTACGGTTACAATGTTCAGGAAGGGGCCAGCGTTTTGAACCCAGTACCGAATGTCTCTAGAACCAGAGCTCCAAACCCCACAGTGGTTCTGCCAGTCCAGGTAGAGGCCCAAAGGCTGGACCCTGGTGCGTATATTAACCACAACCAGTGAACCAGCTGGTATACACAGGTAACAGGCTTTGATGCCAGCCTTGTTTCCCCATTGCAGACCCGGTACCCCCAGTTCATCAGCAGAGTAAGAGGACGAGGCACCTTCTGCTCCTTCGACACTCCAGATGAAGCCATACGGAATAAACTCATTCTAATAGCCAGAAACAAAGGTAAGGTGACTTAAAGTAGAAGCTGGGCTTAATCAGTGCCCCATGTTACCCTGACATAAGGGGGCAGGTGGTACAGAGAACTAAAGATACTCTGAACGTTCTCTCTTAAAAGAAGAAAGAGTTACTAGGGGTTGGGGGGGTTCCTTATGCATTTATTCATTCACCAAATATTCACCAAGATGACTGGCACCAACACTGGAGTCATAATGTTAAGACCATCAGGGTCCCTTCCTTCAAGGAGCTTACAGTCTAGCAGGAAGAGCTGACATTAAAAAGAATATTTCATAACCAACTGGGTGCATTTATAAGTCCTAGGAAAGAGGAAAAGGCCTAAGAGAATGAATAGCTGGGGAAATGTCCAGGAAATCAGGAAAGGCTTCCTTGAGGAAATGGCATTTTACCTTATACCTTGATGGATGGACAGGGATCAGCTCAGTGAAGGTCAGGAAGGTCAGCAGGCAGGAGGAGGGGCATGTACAATTAGCTGAAGCAGGATGGAGCTGGAGAAACTGAAAGAATGGGGTGTGATTAGGTTAGAGGGAATGAAGCGAGGGCGGGGCTATCAGGACCACATTGTGTCAGCCTGTGGATCAGGTTCAAGATTCCGGACTTTTTTCCTAAGTTAAGGGAAACCATGGGAGAGTTTTAAGTGGGGGGAATATAGTGGTAAGGTGAAAGCACTTACTATGTGTCTTTCACTTGGATCATCATGGAACCCATGTACCAGCCCTGAAGGGCAGGGATGATTCACCTCCTCTATAAAAAAGATAACAGTTTCAGAGATGCTAAGCAACCAAGACAAGGACACCCAGCACATCAATGGTAAAGTCACCCTTTAAAAATATGGAGTCCGTCCCTCTTCAGTGATAGCTGTGCCCCACATGCATGCTTCTGAGCTGCCCACATTTCCTAATTTACTTGTTTATTCATTTTCTTCCTCCACCACACCATTAGTTTCAGAAAGACAAGGACTTTATCTCAGGATTTCTCTATCACCAGACCTAGTTCAGGGCAGCAGAGTAGGCATTCAAAGTTGGAAAGACAAAGGGAGGGGAAATAATGATGGATGAGATGGATGAAGAGAAAGAAAAAGGTAATGCAGATGGATGAATGGATGGATGGATGGAAGGACAGCTGGAAGCCCAGATGGAAAAGAATGACATTAGATGGGTGGGGGTAGCTCTGTGCATAACCACTCTCCTGGCTCTCTCTCCCCCTGAGTCCAGGCTCCTAACCAACCTCCTGCCATTTCTTTCAGGCGTGGTGTTGGGGGGCTGCGGTGACAAATCCATTCGTTTCCGTCCCACTCTGGTCTTCAGGGATCACCATGCACACCTATTCCTCAATATTTTCAGCGACATCTTAGCTGACTTCAAGTAAAGAAGCCATTTCCACTATACTCTGAAAAAGCCCTGATCTCAACAGTTGTCAAATTGATTAGTTTGCCTAATTCATGTTTTCACTTAAAGTATCAAAGGTGAATGCAAAAACTGAAGGGTGATGTGTAGGGACGCAACTTTTTTGGTGGCTTGCAGAGAGGAGAGAGGATGGACGGGTGGTTTTCCTCCCTGCAGAGCCAGTAGTGCCCACTGGTCTATGCTCAGAAACTCTGCGTGAGTCCTAGATAGTCTTAGGATGGGCCATGAGGGTCCTGGCCATATATCTGCCACCCTCAACCCCAACAATTTCTTTGGAAGCCAGTCAAGGGAATGACACCTGCTTCTGGAATGGGTAGCTGGAACTCCTGGGTTCTGGTCCCTCTTGAGTGCCATATTCTGTGATCAAGAATGTTGGCGCCCTTGCCCTATGCAAGCAAACATGCTCACCCCTCACCCAGACCCTGGAACTTGAAGCATGTCCCATGCACAGTTCAGTGAAGGATGGGACAGATCATAAAAAGGCAGGATTGTAGGGGCATTTGGATTGAACCAGGGGTGTGGGAAGGGGTCTTCTCAAGACTTGTGGCACTCCTCCCAGCGCATTGGGGATGCCTCTGAACTGTGACTTCTGTCCTTGATGTAGCTTTGGAGACTCTCTGGGTGGCTTCATAGATGGTTCTTATTTGCCATCCTCTGTTCCCCCAAGCTCTCTTCCCATTAAATATCAACCAAGGCATCTGGAAACAAAACTGCAGCCTTAGCAAGGGGTACACAGGGACACATGTGAGCTGCAGGGTCAGAAGCTCAAGTTAGTCTCCCTGGAGCATGGGCCCCAGGCCTGGAGCAACTGTCACTTCCTCCTGTCTGAGCCATCTGGCAGTCTTTTGGAGTCCTCACTCAGGAGGCTTTCTCTAGGTTTGGCTCACCCTCCTTCATTACATTTCTGAGCAGTCGTAGGAATAGCTTTGCTATTCCATCAAAGGTGGTCAGTTGCTAAACTAGATTTCTTCTTGAGGACAGCATCATAATTAAAAGCACCAGAGTACCATACAAGGTGTGTGTGAGAGGGAGGCAGGGGAAGGCTGTTAGTTCAAGACAGTTTCCTTGTCCTCACCAATCCATATTAGAGGTTTTTCTAACTTGAATGAATGTGGAGATTACTGGGCACATGGTACTTAAAGGCTTGACTGCACAATGGCTGAGGGTGCTCTGCTAAAGGTTGGACTTTCTCGGAACTGAGTTAAGCTCACAGGCTCCTAAAAAGGAGCAGCTGGCAGTCCTACAGCATTGAGGACTGTTCAGTGGGGAGATGAAGAAAGTCTGGCTTGTTACATTCTCCCTCCAAAAAACAAAAGCCACTTCATCTCCCAATGCTTTGGTTGCCCATTTGGGAAGAAAGACATATCAAGATTCTCCATTCAGCACTTTGCTCTTTTAATAATCATCCAAAATTCTCAAAGTGTTTTATTTTTTTTCAGCATGCACTCTTCAGTAGACTTGGTCTTTGACCTGTTTTTGTTGGGAATGAAAGGTACTAACATGCCTAACAGACACAGACAGATCCATGAGTTCCCATGCACTTTGCATTCTGGTAGTCAGTGCTAAGCCATAACTTTAAAGGAGTTCTGCTGTGTTTAAGGCCACTTACTGTACCAACTAAGTGGAGACATAGGCTTCCCTTTTCTGCAAGGTTTCACTCATTATTTATTAAATCACTCATTCATGAAACTTGCATCAAATACCCACTCTGTCCCAGGTCTAGTGCGAAGCACTAGATTACAAACCTGAAATAAAACATGGTTGCTGCTCTCAAGCGACTCACATCCCATTGTGGACAACAGACTCTTAAACCGATAATTAAAGCTGAGTGGCAAGCCCTGTTAATAGACGTTATTCATAGGAACATCAGGAAACCGGAGGGAGTGCCCCGATCCACCTAAGGATCAGATGAGGTTTCAAGAAGAAAATGACATTTGTGCAAGGTTTTGCAGGATGAGCAACAGTTCACCGAACAGCCAAGGCAAGAAAGAGTATTGCAGAAAGGGAACAAACAGCGTGTGCAAAGGTGTACCATGGCCTCACACCTTTCACTGGGGATCCAGAGTCCACAGGCAATAGCCCAGAATTCAAGGCCTTATTTAACGAACAAGCAAAATGCAAACCAAATCATAATTCATTTATTGGGTAAGGATAGCGCCTCAGAATTTTAGCACTGGATGCAAACCTACAATAAGGGTTCCTGGAGTCCAGAAGGTTTTTAAACTAGGGCACAACCAGAAATTTGCTCTCTTCAGTGGAGAATGGCTCTGAAATTTTGTTCTCTCCCCAGAGGGCTTGGGCAGAAAAATAAAACCATTTTATCTAGAAAGTAATTTCCAAACTTACTCACTTCTTACCAAGGAAAGTTATTCTTATAAAACTTTTTAAGCCCATTATCAAGTTCTTACAGGCTCAGAGTATAAAGAATTCCTGATCAATGGATTGAGCACTAACCTGCGAACCCAAGTGTTGTCGGTTCAATTCCCAGTCAGGGCACATAACCAGGTTGCAAGCCAGGTCTCCAGGCAGGTCCCCAGCTGGAGGCACATTTAATGCAATCATACATTGAAAAAAAAATTTTTTTTTCCTAAGAAATCTGCTTTTGGGGGCAGGGGTCTGAATGGAAATATGTCAAGGAAAAGAGTTCTCAGCAGAGCTCAAGATCATAGGAACTTGGAAGAGGTTGGTGAAAATTCCAGGTGGCTGGGGGACAGTGAGCAGGTTACCATGTAGGGCAGAGCCCAGGGAGAAGTGCTGTTGTGGCCAAGGTACTGGAAATGGGTCCATCATACATCAGTGCCATAGAGTTCAGTAAATGTCTCTAGCAAATCTTGTCACTTTTACAGAAAATAAGGCCCAGTAATAGCAAGTCTTAGCACATCCTCCCTTTTATTATAAATGGGTGTTTTTTTATAATTTTTACTGACACTCAGTAACCATGCAAAATTGTGCACATTAATATATCTATACCTATGTCTATATAGTGTGTATATATATATATATATATGTTAATTAGCTCATGGTAGAAAAACCACAGCTAGGGAGCATCGCCAACTTACGTATACAAAGTGATCTTGTTTACAGTATTCTATTGACAGTGCCAATAAATGATAAAGAAATTAACATGTCACAATGTAACTGAGGACCACATGCACAATTCCATGAATTAAATATTTCCTGTGTTAATCAGTATTGTTAAATTTAAGACAATATATTTATAATGGAAACATCAGAGTGAATATGGCCTTTTTGGTTAGAAATGGTCTTAAATGATTATTTGGCAACTATTTATTAAGCACCTATTATATATACCTTTTAAGGATGTCTTCGGGGAACATTCTACCTGTATTGGGTGTGAGCCATTTTTTCTCCTGGGCTCATCAAGGACATTGGGTGTGACAGGGATGAACAACGTTTGGTCCTTGCTCTCAGTTCACCATCTAGTGTAACAAAGGTCACACAAACCCAGCGTAAGGACCAGGATACAGGAAGACCCTGGATATAGCACTTGCACAAAGGACAAGCCCCAAGTTGGGGTGGAAGTTGGGCGCCCCTGAGTTTCCTCCACAAGGCTAAGCAGGAACTGCCCCAGGGACTCAAAAGGAGGGAGGAAAAGCAACCAGATCAAGAGACCAGCTAGCTGAAGGTACAAAGGTAAGGTGAAGTAGAAGTCATTTCTACTCATTCAGCACTACTTCACAACGGGAGGGATTCCAGAACCCCCTGGAGATAAGGCCGCAGTCATGGGCAGGGCTCCGATCAAGAGGGCCTTCTGCACTGAGCTGAGGGGCCTTCCGAACAGTGATAGAGCCACTACAAATTTGGAGCAGGGGGATAGTCCAACATGCATTTTAGAGACTATCCTGTGTGTTCAGCATGACAAACATGGGGGTGGGGAGACTGATCGGGACACTGCCACTATCAAGATGACCTGCTAGCATAACTAGGACTAATGGGATGGATGAAGAGGGAAAGTACAGAATCCGAAACATACAGGACAGTGACTTACAAGGCTAGATGCACTGTAGAGTCATCCTAAAGAGCTTTTTACACAATCCTAAGGCTAGTAGTACCCTACCCCAAACATTCAGTCTGCCCATGGCCAATTAAGGTAACAAGTTGATGGCTGACTGGAATCAACAAGAGGCTCAGAAGGGATACTTGGAAAGCACCTGTGGAAGTGGGTTGGCTCTTCATCCTCCTAGTGTCCTGACCTGGAAGCAGAGATGGTGGGCTTTCTCACTTCTGCTCTCAGCTGTCTCAGTGGCCTTCCATCACCCTTATTTTTCTCACCTGTAAAATCTATGGTTTGGACCATGTGATTTCTAAGGTATCTCCCAGCTCAGACATCTGACGTCTATGAAACAACTGACTTGAAAGGCAGTATCTACCATTAAATATATTTTTAAATTACACATAGTAATAGTTATCATTTGCTGCACATCTATGATTGTAAGCACATTCTTCTGGTGCTTTACAATTTTCATAACAAACCTACAAGCTACGTATTTGTATGCCTGTTTTTAAGATTTTTTATCTTATTATTTTTTAGAGAGGGGAAGGGAAAGAGGCAGAGAGGGAGAGAGACTTCCATGTATGGTTCCCTTTCACCTGCCTCCAGCTACAGACCTGGCTGGAGACCTGGCTTGCAACCTGGTTGTGTGCCCTGGCTGGGTGTATGCCTGTTTTTAATATGAGGAAACTGAAGCTCAAAATCACACAGCTTGGAGGCCAGGATATATACAGATGTATGAAAGAGGGTATTGTGTAACCAAATGTGTGTTTGCATGTATGTGCATGCACACAGCTTGGGACTGGTTAAGGATAGGGACCACCAATGACCTTTCTCATGGACAGCCTGGCCACCAGCCTTGGTACATGGACATTTAGTATGAGGTCCTAAACATACATGCCCAGGGCATGTGGGTAGAAGGTGCCAGAACCTCAAGGTCAAATACTATTAAAAAGTTTTCTATTTTCTGTACTCCACTGGGGGAAGCAGATGACAGCAGAATGACCCAAATCAGCTACCTTCTAGCTGGATGAAGCAAGTAACTTCACCTCTCCTCTCGAGAGATTCATCTCAGAATGAGGTTGATGTCAGTAATACTGCTAAAGTTGATGTTCCCTTGGACCAAGAACTGTTAAGTGTTTTTCATGTAGTAAACCAGTCCCCTCAACCACCCTAAGTGGGTGTTTTTATTATCATTGCTTCACAAGTGAAAACATAAATTTAAAAAGCCTGTATAATTAGCCCTAGGTCACAGCTAGGAAGTGCCAGAGCTGGGATTCAAGCAGATTCAAAGTCTTGCTTCAAAGCCACATGCTTTGTCCTGCATACAACTGCCTCTCTCTGACTCCAACCTGAACAGCTGCTGAGAGCTTTAAACAAAATCATGTAACAATCATCGGGCATATAGCAGGTGCTTTAGTACATACTTCCTTTTGCCACTTCGTCTCTGTGAATAGTGCTGTACGTAGGATTTTAAACAACGTATTTCTGTCAGAGTTAAGTTCCCACTTGTAAATATTAAATCTACTTCCCGGTGCAGGTAAACTCAACTGAATCCTGGAATGTATTTCAACTGTTAATAAGTAAGACAGGTGTTTTTGTCACCAGAGTTGGTATAAACATGGCCAGATACTATCAGCCCTGCTTGATTAACTAAAATCAGCCAAGATTTTATAGTTGAATGCTGCAGGATCAAAACAGGGCCATAAAAGTTGAGGACTCTGCTTGGGGGGTCAAAGGAGCCTTTGCTTTCCATCTGGAAACTCACAAGTCCTGCAATTATAAAGTAGCAAAGGAAAAGCACCGACCCTAGTTATTTGGGCAATTCACCCTAGGCTGGCAGCTAAGCACACCAGATCTGTTCTGGGAGCACATTAAACACGGCTATTTAATGATAGCTGATAGCTGGGGGGGGGGGGGGGGGTGCTGAGGGAGGATTTCTGGTCCTACAACAAGGTCTCATTGTTGGTAACCAGTGTAGGAAGGACAACAGCTCTCACCTGTGCACATCAACATCCCCAGGAAGAACCGACCTCACCCTGATCTGGAGGCCCCTGTTCTTGGTCAGCTCAGGCTGCTGTAACAGAAAACTGTACACTGGATGGCCTAAACTACAAGCAATTACTGCTCACAGTTCTGGAGGGTGGAAGACCATGGTCAGCTTCTTGTTGAAGGCCTCCTCCTACTTGTGCTCACACGGCCTTCCTTAGTGCATTCAGTCTTGTCCACTTCATATAAAGGCATTAATTCCACTAAAAGGGCCCCACCCTCAAGACCTCATCTAACACTGATTACCTCCCAAGGGTCCCACTTCCAAACAGCATTGCATTAGGGGTTATAGTTTCAATGTGATTTTAGGGAGGACAGTTCAGTCCATTGCAACTATCGTATAAAAACTGAAATGCCTAAATGTCTGTGGTTCGATCCCCAGCAGGGGCACATAACCAGGTTGCAAGCCAGGTCTCCAGCCAGGTCTGTAGCTGGAGGCAGGTGAAAGGCAACCACACATTGATGTCTCTCTCCCTCTCTGCCTCTCTCCCTTCCCCTCTCTCTAAAAATAATAAATAAACTCTTAAAAAAAAAAAAAACCTGACATGCTACAGACTGCCACCATCCCCTGCATCTATATTATATACAGCCCAGGGTTGCATGGAGGAATGCAGAGCCTACAGTTCTCAGCAGACAGGAAGGAAAATCAGTTTACAGGGGACACAATTACATCCCACTGACACTTTCAGTGATTGAATGTCAACTCAGTTTCCAAGTCCAGCGGAAATACATGGTTAGGAAACTTTACTTAGAAGGCTGAGATGAGGAGGAAAGGATAGAAGAGACTAGGTTTATCACAGCATTTTTCTTCATGTTAAGACAGACGGCATACTCATTGTGAAAAATTTAAATACTAGGTTACAAAGTTGAAACTAGAAATCTTCCCTTTCTATCACCCACCCCTCCCATCCCCAGACCTCTTCCTGGAAGTAACTATTAACAATTTGGAATGCATGCATTTTTAAAAACACAATTAAGATCACACAAAACTATTGTTCTGTGGCTTTTTTCTACATGCAGGGTGCGTGTGATACATTGGCAAATTTTCAGTAAATAACATACCACAAGTATTATATAAATTTGTTCTTGGCCCTGGCTGGTAGCACAGTGGTTAAGGAGCCAGCCTGCTCAACCCAAAGGTCACTGGTTCGATTCCCAGCCAGGGAACATAACCAGGTTGCAAGCCAGGTCTCCAGCCAGGACCATAGCTGGAAACAGGTGAAAGGCAATCATACATTGATGTTTCTCTCCCTCTCTCCTTTCCTCTCTCTGGAAATAATAAATAAAATCTTTAAAAAAATAAAGTAAAATAAAATAAATTTGTTCTTATCTGTAAATACATAAACAGTCATTTTTTTAATTATTAAAAAACATCTCCATTTGCGGCAATAATAGACTCAATTCAACTTGGAAATCTTAAGCACACTTTAACTTTTCTTTATCAATAGACACCATCATGTTTTCAATCTTAGCTTTAACAGCCTCTTCATTGGAATGAGGTTGTTTATTAACTTTTCTCTCACAAATGCTGCATAAATAATAATCTAAAGGATTTGAATCTGGTAAACTAGGTGGCCAGATTTCCTTTGACCAGGATTCAGGAACATTGACACTGAGAAATTCTTGCACCTTTTTGGCATTATGTGCTGGTTCACAATCTTTTTGGAAGATAGAATGATGTCCATTTGCAACTTGCTTCATCCAGAATACAACTACTTCTCTCAAAATGTAAGGTAAACATCAACAATCACCTTCAAGCCTTGTGGACAAAAATACCTCCTTCATTGCTGACAACACCTAACACCATCACTGTAGCAAGAAATTTCATTTTCATGACAATTGGAACTTCATTAAGATTCTCACAGAGTCACCTGTTGTTTCTTGTTGACAATTTGGTCCTGCTTAAAATTCTTTTTATAGAAGAAAATCAGAGGGTTTTTTCTTTGGGATTTTTCAATTTTATTAGCAGCTTCCTCGCTTTTTCAGAGAGCCTTGCCTTTGTGTGTTGTGTCATAAATTGGCCTCTTCTAAGAACATACAATCCATATCTGATATCTTCAACAATAATCTTGGGAACCGTAGCATCCAACATCTGTAGTTCTCTTGCTATGGAGCACATTGACTTTCCTGGATCTTCACTGATGATCTCCTGGATTCTGTGTACAATATCTGGACTTGTGTGAGCCTTGCATACCTTATGCATTTTCTTTGTTGATGTAGTGACATCAAGATCAGCATCATACACCTTCACGTTGTCAACTGTACGTAAAGGGATGTTACTAAAGTCCACAATTTCCTTAGAAGTTTGCCCAGAAATTAGGATTACTCTAACACCATATTCCTTTGACATGGTGCATGCTCTCAGAACTTAACTTTGTATCTGAAACAATGATGTTAAATCATAAGAAGCACATGAAATAAGGAGATGCAGTTATTGCCAATGTATCACACACAACCTGTAACAATGCCCCATGGTTACCTTCCCACATCAGCAAATATAGTTCAATCTAACTCTTGCTAAGGGCCAAGTAATATTCTATAATATGGACCTACCAACATTTTATTTTTCAATTAGTTTACCAACAGGTATTTAATCGTGTTGCCTAGGAATGGACTTAGTTTACTTCCAGTTTTGTTTTGCTATTAGAAACATTTCAGTGAACAAACACCCTCATATGTATGCCTGACTATTTCTATGACATTATTATTTTGGAACTGTTGTTGTCAAAGGGGTAATCACCAGTACATCCACTACCTGACTCTAAAGACCACTTCCATTTTCTGAGAAGCTACTATTTGGTTTGGGGGAAGAGTAAACCCCAAACAGTGATTTTTGAAACCTGGGTTGCCTTGGAATTACCTGGGAAGCATAAAAATACAGATGCCTAATTTCAACCAGAAACTATAGGGATTGCATACAGGTGAGTTTTGCTGTCCTTATTGATTTGGGATTTTTTGGTGCAGCTCCCATGTGCTGCCCTACTTGTTGTAGAAGCCCTATCCCAGTTCCCATGTCGCATGGAGATCTCTGACAAAACTCAGGAATAAAGGGGTGTATGATGGATTTGCTCTGTGTGCCCTCTGCTGGTACTATGGAGCAGATCACACATCAGAGTGGAATCTCTTTCATGCCAAAGCTGGTGAGAATCCAAGCTCCCACCTCACAGCATGGTGAGACTTCCACGTAGTGATTGCCGATCCAGGGCACACATTGAGAACCACCTGGGGAGCATGTTCATGGGCCTGAGCAACAATAGCTTTAAAAAGCTCTCCAGGTGATTCCACACATGGAGCCAGGGTTTAAGAACCTAACCTTTAGGCAAAATATTGGCCCAGGAATATGCAGCCCACACAGACAGTGGATAAGAGAATCCCTAGGCCCCTGGGTAGCAAGCACTATCTCCGCAGGGGTGCTGTACTTGCTTGGATGACACACTTTTTCCAGTTACCACCTGGCAGAATGAAATGACCCATGTTCTAGGTTTCATCCCAGTCCCGTCTGCTGCCGGGTCTACCACTCCATCACCTCTGAACCAACACTTAATATTTGCTCCTGCCTGCTGAGTTTGCAAAGCACTTGACATTTATTGTTTATTCTCACTCATCCTATGAGACAAACAGGATTTTCCATTTTATAAGTGTGAAAAACAAGGAGACCCAGGTACCTGCCCCAGGACAGGAAGCTAAGGATGAATAAAACCCAGTCTTCTGACTCCAAATCCTGTGTTCCCTGTGCCATACCCATCTTACCACTTCATAGCATTGTACTGTTTAAATGAACTGGCATAGCTTCTCCCAAGAGCTGGTTCTTAATACATTACTGACCGACAATTTTATACAAAAGTGCAAGTACAAACACAAGTTAACTACACCTATCTGTTCATTAACACATTGTTGGCCAATAATTTTATAGCAAATGCTAATGCAAGTGCATGCACCAGTCAACTTATCAGTCAACACGTTTTGGCTTGAAAACACGGGTTTTTTTGTGACCAGTTAACAATGTACTAACAGAAACAAGTGCAGTAAGAATTTGCACTAAAGGCCTCTTCCCTTAAACTAGGCTACTGGCGTCCACTTCATGAATTTCCTCATCCCAAAAGATGAGTTTCCCAGAACGCTGGCAAAGTCTCCAGCTGACAGACCCCCTTCTTCAGCCTCACCCACAACTCCAGCTTTCTGCCAGAGATCCAGGGGGCCAAGGCTATCCAGAAGCCCAGGGCCCAGTTGTTCACTTGAGTGTGTCCAGCTCCCCAAACACCTGTGTGAAACGCCCTCTGTCCAGGATGCGCCCATAGCGCAGGGTGAGGTAGAAGGTCTGCTTCCCACTGTACTGCTGGATCCGTACAAAAACTTCCTGGGGCCGGTCCTTGGTTTCTGCCATAGGGATCACGTCAGCCACTGGGCAGTATGTGTCCTGCCGCAAGCCCCAGAAGGTCAGATGGGCCACCCGCAGCATAGTGCCTGACTCATTCACATAGAGGAGACACACTAGCCTCCGGAAGAAATAGCTCATCCAGCACAGCATGGCCAGGGCGAAGCCAGTGATCCCACCCACAAGGCACAGGGAGTTAAAAGTCATAAGACCTTGGGAGTACCAGTAAAAGCCAGGTGGTAGGGCCAGCATTGTCAGGGCCGTCTGTGCCACCTTCAGCTGAGACAAGTATCTAATAATTCTGATGGCATCAAACCGGTAGATCATCTGGAATTTCTCTGTCTCTGTGCCTGCTGGTTTCTCCTTCAAAGTGGGTGACCTACTGGCCACCCACCTCCTAAAATCCTGCCCATTGCAGCACTGCAGCCCGTAGAGAGGCCTCCTCTGCAAAAGAGGCACCGGCAACCGCCGCACAGCTCGGAGGAGAGCAGCCTGGAAGGGAGACAAGAGACCATTTCTCTCAAAGAACTCAGGCATGCTCAGCACACAATGAACATCTGCAAAGTAGCTTACATGGAGGTCCAGCCAATCTTGTGAGGTCACATTACCAAAGACACGGGAAAAGGGAAACCCAGGTGCTTTACCTCATGTCATCTTCACAAAAGCTTCATGAAATAGTACAAATCTAAGCCCAGAAAAGGTAATACATTTACCCAGGATACACAGCCAGTGAGTGGGTCAGTGTCGGACTCTCAAACTGGTCCTCTGTCCTCCAGGTAGCTAAAGCAGGTATAGGAAGGAGGCAGAGCCTTCATTCATTCAAAAACTGCCTAGGGTGAGCCAACTCTGGGCTGGGCCCTGGATCCATAAGACTGCGTGAGCACTTCAAGCAGGAAACTGTCCCAGGGACGAACAAATCCGTTAGGTATTTAACACAGTAACTCTCCCAACACTGTAACTCTGGGAATCTCTGTCAGGTGAGAGCGTCAAGTGGGTGCTGAAGGGAACTGGTGTTTGGGGTGTTTTGGGGTTTTTTAGCTTGGGTAGGGGGAGTGGGAAGGGGGAGGAGACTGGAGGAGAGGGATGAGGAGTCACACGGAAATACAGATTTTATCAGAGGCGCACAGTCCCACACCTTGAGTGGTGGAGCGGAAGTTGCCTTGGGCACTGGAACAGGTCTGGGGTCCAATTCCGACTCCTAGTCACCAGCTGTGGGTCCTTGGGCAAGTTATTCGCCCTCTCTAGCCCTCATTCTCCCCACTTGTCAAACGGGGATTCAGAATAATCTGAGATGATGGTTTTAAAGCCCCCAGAACCCCTGATGGACCCGAGACACTGAGAGCTCGAGGAGTCTCAGTACCGCTTTTGTTGCCGCACGTGACCTGAGCGCACAGGAAGCCCGGAAATAAATCATGATCCACCCCGGAGGCCCGTCCCGCGCATTCCCCCGAACCACAACTTCGGGCATCGGCTTGCCGGCCCCAGGCCTCACGCCGACCCGAAAAGCGCATCACCTCCCTCACTCCCCACTACCCCACCTTCTTACCATGACCCGGATACCAGCTCCCGGATCCCGCCTGCAATCAGGATCTCTAAGAGCGCATGCTCGGCCGTAATAGGCCCGCGTGAGCTCATTGCATTCTGGGATTTGTGGTTCAGAGGGAATGGCTGACGCTAGTCCCAGGCCCTTTGGACGTGCATTCTCCTCCTCCCGACGTGCCCTGCAGCTTGGGGGCTGAACCCGGAAGTTCCGGGCAGAGTTCCAAATGCCAGCAGGTCACGTCAGGTTTGACAAGGGATCTTGAGACATGGCTGCGCCCGGTCCAGCGCTTTGTCTCTTCGACGTGGACGGGACCCTGACGGCCCCGCGGCAGGTAGGCGGCGCCCAGCGGGCTTGAGGCAGCTGGGGGAGAATCGCTTGCGGTCTCCAGATGGGGCTCACGACTCCCCAGGGTGGGCACGGAGGGGCGGCTAAGGGCCGCCCACCTCCTCCGGCTGGGCTGAAGTCTGTTCTGGGTGCCTTGGAGGGATGAACCGGAAGACCTCAGGGTTCTTGAATGTGGGACGCGCCGAAAAGCCCTTGAAAGGAAGAAACTTGTACCGAGTTGGGAATGCAGTTCTAGACTCGCTCCGCAAGCCCTGGGTTTGCACCACTGCTCAGCCCCCCGTAGCAGCTCTGTGCCCTCGGTTCCGTCACCTATGGGATGTGCCTTGCACCCTGATACGGAAGACATAGGTTTCCAGGTCCAACAGACCCCGTGGAGTCTCAACTGGGTGACTTGGAGCAAGCCACTTAACCTCTGAGCCTCCGCATCCATATTTTCACCTGTTCCATATGCGGCTTGAGGGGGTCAAAGGAGTCAAGTTTATGCAAGTGTCGGCTCACAGGAGTGAGTCGACTACTGTGTGCGACCTTAGGCATGTCATTTTACCTCTGAGCCACGTGATCGGTGTATCTAGTGAAGAGACTCAACTGCAAGTCCTGCAGAGGCCCCTTTTGACTTTGATATTCAGTGATTGACACACACTTGTGCATTGTTAAAAGCCCATGGTAGTCTGGAGCCAAGGTCAGCAATTCGCTGTTTGTAAAGAGTCAGATAGCAAGCACTCCTCTTCGCGGACCATGTGGTTAGTGGAACTACTCAACTTGAATGCAAAAGCAGCCATAGACCATATGTAGACACAGCATGGCTGTGGTCCAGCAAAACATGATTACAAAAACACACTGCTGCTCAATTTGGCCCATTGGTCATAATGGTCTAGGGCTTACATTCCAGGCCTTTGTACACACTGCCCATTGGACCCTCTCAACCCTTTATCCCAGGTCATATCGTTGTTACTATCCTTTTGAACATAAGGAAACGGAGACTCAAAATCCTCTTGATTTCACACAGCAGATCTGGCACCAGTCTCTGGGCCTCAGGACATTGTATTTGTTAAGTTTACCATTTCCTGCCCTTGTTCTACAGTGGTCGCTGGATGAGTTATTCACCAAGGTGCTTCTGATTCCCAGAAGAGATTAGGTCATATAAGCATAAAGTATGAAATAGCAATGAAACTAGGCAACCTACAATGAATATACTCCCTGGAAACATTGGAAGCATGATATTCTTTGCAATGAACATAAGTCATTTTAACAGTCAAAACATCCTGCAACTTAAAGAGAATTGTATCTTATGTGGTGGGTGCTCTAGGTAAAAAATAAAAATATTTTAGCAATGAATCTATTTGTTATCCAACCTTTCCCTTCCTCATAAATGTATTCTCAAACATTGATAAGTGCAATACAGTGTGGAAGTACAATGTGAAAGTACAATGGGAAGCTACTGAAACAGGATATGACCTAAACAAGTAAATTGTAGTTAGAATGGAGTCCAAAGCTTTGCAATTTTCACTGTTTTAGAAGAATTTTGTTGTACTGAGTACTTTCCTAAGAAATGCTACTTCATCTAAAATCAGTTGAGACTTAGAACAAAAACCTGCAAAAAGAAGGGGTGGGGGGTTTGAATCTGGGTGAATTGTTTTCCAACTTTCTGTCATGAAAAATTTAAAACATGCTGAACCATTGAAAAATAGCACACAGAACAGCCATATCCCCTCCACTTAAAGTCAACAATGATTTACATTAACTTTATCTATTTTTTTAAATCTTTGCTGTACCATTTCCTAAGCTGCTGTCACCACATTACTTCACTTCTAAAATTTGAGCCTGCATCTCTTGAGGACAGGACATCTATCATGACCACAATATCATCATATCATCATCACACCTATGAAAACTCACCAATTCCCCAATATTATTAAGTATCCTAATTCAAGGGTTGGCAAATGTTTTTCTGTAATAGGCCAGGCAGTAAATAGTTCAGGCTTTGCAGGCCAAGTAGTCTCCGTCACAACTACTCAGCTCTGTTGTTATTGCTATAGACATTACCCAAATGAGTGGGCGTGGCTATGTTTCAATCATACTTTACAGAAAAACAGGCATTGGCACATTCTGGCCTACAGTCCCTATTTTGTTGACTCTTCCTGTATTCCACTCGGTTTTCCTTAATTGTCCCAAAAGTCAATTTTTTTCCCCAGAAAGTGAATTTTAACTTTTTTTTTTTACTTTAATTTCAAGCTTTTGGATATTGCTCTGTGTTTTATTTTGTGGAGGGTGATTGATAAAGAATTTCTTGTCATTATGAATGCAAGAATTATTTGGGATCATCACAATTTTGCTCTAAGATCTGTCCTGCAGTGGGATATAGTTTAGAGGTTCTATTGTGGTCACAAGTGGCTCGGTTGTATTTCCTGTTAAAAAATACTTGCTGCCACTTAGAAGTGAAAAGACACTTTGTACAACCCAGTCACATTACAGAACAGGTCTGATGGCTTATCAGTATGCTCAGGGTAAGATAAAATTTTCCCCTTAGGCTGGTAGCACAGTGGATAAGGCTCCAGCCTGGGAACCAGAAGGTCGCTGGTTTCATATCCCAGCCAGGGCACATAACCAGGTTGCAAGCCAGGTCTCCAGCCAGGTCAGTAGCTGGAGGCAGGTGAAAGGCAACCATACATTGATGTTTCTCTCTCTCTCTCTCTCTCTCTCTCTCTCTCTTTCTGCCTCTCTCCCTTTCTCTCTCTGGAAATAATACATAAAATCTTTTTTTAAAAAAGGGAAAAGAAAAAGGATTGAACTTTAGATGTTTATATATTCAAGTTGGTGTAAGTGGGCGTTGGTTTCGTTTTGGTTTGGTATGCTCCATTTTTAAAAATTTCTTCTGCCCGGGCTGGTATCACAATGGCTAAGGCGCCAGCCTGCAAACCCAAAGGTCGCTTGTTCAGTTCCCAGCCAGGGCACATAACCAAGTTGCAAGCCAGGTCTCCAGCCAGGTCTGTAGCTGGAGGCAGGTGAAAGGCAACCATACATTGATGTCGCTATCCTTCCCTGCCTCTCTCCCTTCGCCTCTCTCTAAGAAATAATAAATAATGTCTTTAAAAATAAATAAATAAAAATTTCTTTTAACTTTATTTGTAAAGATATTCCATGTAAGTGTAAAATTAAGCTTGATAAAAGTAATGAAAAAGGCTTTTAAGAATTAATTATGATTTGTATTAATACACAGATCTCTTTTCATTTTGGTTTATAATTTCTTTTGAATTAGCACACAGTTTTGAATTTAACGAGCATAAAATTATACATTGAAACCACTATTTCTAGAAAGGAGAATTTCTTTTAGGAAAGGCTAAAAAAATCTAGTGACGTTTAAAGCTCTTTTTGGGGGGGATGTAGCATTATAATAAATTAATTCCAAACTTTCTTTTTAATCTGATTATGTCATTCTGTTTTAAAGTCAACTATTTAAATTCGTAAATAGAGTAAGTAAAATGTAGCATTTGAAAGGAAGCACTAGATCTGGGTGTGTGTGACATGGAATGATCACCAAATGGAAAATTATGTCACTGCATAAGACATGGGTTGAGTCCACTTATATTATAAGAAATAAGACAATTGGTATATGTATGTGCTTATAGCCAAGTATATAAATGCGTACACAAATAGCTGAAACAGTATACAACAGCTGCTAATATAATGTGTGTTTGAAATGGGGTAAAAATAAGTAAAATTTAAGAAATTTTTCCTGATAGAAAGTGTATATCCCAAAATTTCAGCTAAAATATTTGACTCATCTTTGGGCCTAGAAACGGTACTGGCATATGTGAAAATAATGGTTCTGTTTTTGCAGTGTTAGACTCCTGATTGCTTTATGGCTCATAACTATTGTGTTTTCCACTTTGAAATGTAGAAAATTACCAAAGAAATGGATGACTTTCTACAAAAATTGAGACAGAAGGTCAAAATCGGCGTAGTAGGTGGCTCAGACTTTGCGAAAGTACAGGAGCAACTGGGAAATGACGGTAAACTATACACTGCTAATTATATTTTGGTAAAAGATTAACTTCTTAGAAGGATATTGAGAACTGTAGTTATGAAGTGTCATAAGCAGCCCTGAACCCTCGTCCCTTCTTCCTTGTTTAGAGGAACATTTCCACTGTCTTTATTTTCTTTTGTTTTTAATCCTACGAATAAATTTCTAGAGTTGCCGATACATGGGTAGGTTGACCTAGAAGTGTGAATGTCTATGTCCTTGCCTAAAATATTTTCTGTCCCCATTCACTGCCCTCCTAACCTCAAGCTTAGGCCCTATGACCCAGGCATTGAGTTGAGGTACCCTGAGATTGAGAACTTCTTCTCTGTTGCCCTAACACATTGTTTCCCAGGGTTCCCTTAGTCATGTCACCCAGGCTCCCACCCCACCTCCTGAACCACAACCACCAGCGCTGGGCCCTAGGAAGCTAGAGATTTTTGTGGGCCTTTCACTGCAGACTCTGGCTCAGTAGGTCTTCGGGGTCTGGGAAATGTAGTTGAGCAACTCTACCATCCTGTGAAGATGAAGTATTCTTTCAGAGCCCTTACTTGAGTTTAGCAGTTTTATTGGTAATAAGAGTTAATCAAGAACTAGGAACAAGTGTCAATTCATTGCATTCTGAATTTTGTTTTGGTTGCAGTGGTTGAAAAATATGACTATGTGTTTCCAGAAAATGGCTTGGTAGCATACAAAGATGGGAAACTCTTATGTAAACAGGTATGTTTCTTGAGTATCCAGACTACTGTCTACTCGTAAAATGTTTTCTAAAAAAGATGGTTGACACTGACTGCCTCTGGGGAAGTAAATTTGGGAGCTCAGGAGCACAGGTGGGAATGATCTTCATCCTGCCTATTCTACATTTTGATTGTTGAACCACAGGACTATTTTATATTCCAAATTGTTAACTATATTTTTATAATTGTTGTTTAAGGATGCATAATCTACTCTTTCTATTATGATAGCAGAGACTAGGGCAAGCTGCCTCACTACAAACATGTAAAAAATTCAGCCCTGGCTGGTGGCACAGTGGATAATACACCGGCCTGTGAACCCAAAGGTCACTGGTTCAGTTCCCAGCCAGGGCACATAACCAGGTTGCAAGCCACGTCCCCAGTCAGGTCCTTGGCTGGAGGCAGGTGAAAGGCAACCATACATTGATGTTTCTCTCCCTCTCTCTCTGCTTCTCTCCATTCCCCTCTCTGAAAATAATAAAATCTTAAAAAAAGAAAAAAATACTATGTAGTTCTTATTGTCATATATTGTCACATATATGAGAAAACCAAAGTGAAACATACAGATTTTCTGTCAGAATAAGTAGATTTTGATCGAATAAAAGCAGTAGCAATAAGCTCTTAAGGCCTTCATTAAGCAGTTGAAAGATAATGAATACAAAAATCTTGACTAATGAAGCTGAAAATGCTTTTGACTAAGCTCTTGTCAGTTTGCCTAATGTTTTCAACTAGAGAACAAAGGGAAAGAAGGATAAAGGCAGTGGGGCAGGTGACACTCACTGCTGCACCCACCTCGTGTCCCTTGACTAATAGTGATTAAAGACCTTTTTTTTTTTTTTTTTTTTGCCAAGCACTGATTAAAGACCATTTTTAAAATGCCTTCGACCGAATCCAGTAACTCAAGTATTTTCTTTATCCTAGAGTATTCAAGGTCACTTGGGTGAGACCCTAATCCAAGACTTAATCAACTACTGTCTGAGCTACATTGCAAAAATTAAACTTCCAAAGAAGAGGTGGGTTTGCTTTTAGCAAAAAGGCTCCAATGAAATATGGAGTGGTGTCATTTGGTAGGTTGGTATTTGTTTAAGTCCAAAGCCCAGGGCTTAATAAAGAATCACTGGTGTCTGCAAGGCCAGTGGTAGAAGAATGATTAAAGGATGGCATGTCCACTTGATGGAAATTGAAAACAATATGCTATCCAAGGTTTCCCATTAAAGGAAGTGCCCGTGAATCAGCAATGTAAAAAAGCAACATAAAGCCCAGACCTAGAAGTCTTGAACTAGAGGCCGGCGAAACAAATCCCACACGAAGCTAAGTTTGGTTGTCCCACAGTGTTAAATCATATCTGAAATAATTGCTATCATTTAGAAGTCTGATTTAACATTTTCAAATATCTGGATTTCTGGTTTCCGTTGCATCTGGAGCCCTGACAAATGAATGCCTGTCTCCTCAGAGTGGCACCACCCCCACCTCCAGTCTTTCACAGGCCACTCGCTCATTTTTCTGATTTTTGTAGGCATTTGATTTAGATTCTGTCATCCCAATTCCCATTCTTAAGTAACAACATAATTTACATACTTGCCCACTATTAAAAGATTGGCAGGAACCCTGGCCTGGTGGCTTAGTTATTTGGAGCGTTGTCCCATGCACGAAAAGGTTGTGGGTTTGATCCCTGGTTGGGGTGGGTATGAGAGGCAATTGATTGATGTGTCTCCCTCTCCCTAAAATCAATAAACATACCCTTGGGTGAGGATTTAAAAATAAAGAGGGTGGGTGGGGAGGGGGACAGAGGGGAGCAAAAAGGGGATGAATGTAATACAACAATAAAATTAAAAAACAAAACAAAACATCTACTTCAAAAAAAAACAAAATAAATAAAGATTGGTAAGAAATGGACATATGTTAATAGTGGGTGTTTCTTGGTGATGAAGGTACAGGTGGTTTCTTTGAAATACTTTCCATTTACTTGTCAGTGTCCTGCCTTTTATATATAACACCAGTGGTCAGATGGAGAAACATTTTTGTAAAAGACAAACTTCAGGACAGTGCTGAACTTTCAAGACTATCAGAGTCGATGAACAACTACCCCTGCTCAACACCTCCACTCAGAGGGCAGAGGGCTTTCCTTCCCAAATTGGTCCCATAGGATAAGGCAGGCTGGACCCAGTTTGCAGCTGGGTGAGGGTATGTGGGGGCTCATTATCCTATTCTGTCTACTTTTGTATCTGTTAGGAATTCTCCGTGGTAAAAAGCGAAACTATCTTATACCACAGGTCAGCTTAGTCTACTTTAAGCACTAAGGAAGGAAAGAAAAAAGATAAGGCAGAATGCTGTCCTCAGACAGGTATCATCTAATGTAGGAGACCCATGTGCAGAGCTATAATTCCAAAGTAGCATGACATGCCTGGTGAATTCGGAAGATGGAACTGAGACCTGCCTTGGTCAGCATCTGCCCTCATTTCTCAGAAGTATTAGCTCTATGCCTCATGTAGGTCAGGCAGGTGCAGTGAGACTTCAGGGAGGAGTTGACTTCTTGGGAAACCCCCTTAATTCTAATTTTTTATTTTTTAATATTTTAAAGATTTTATTTAATCATATTTAGAAAGGGGAAGAGAGAGAGGCAGAGAGGGAGAGAGACATCAATGTATGGTTGCTTTTCACCTGCCTCCAGCCACAGACCTGACTGGAGACCTGTTTTGCAACCTTGTTACGTGCCCTGACTGGGGAATCGAACCTGTGACCTTTGGGTTCGCAGGCTGGTGCCTTACCACTGTGCTACCAGCCAGGGCCTTAATTCTAATTTTTTAAAACAGAAGGCTGTCTAAGATGTGTCAGCCTCCCTTCATACCATGGGAATGGGAGTAATACTGTATCCTTGAGTTGGGGGAAAATAATTGAGCTCTTTTTCTGACCAGTTAGGCCCTGCAGCCCCAGGACTGTCCTGGGAATGATCACCAGTCCCTTCCTCCCCCGACTCTGTGGATGTGTAGAATATGTAGGGGACAGGGCTGGTCTGTACCAACTCCAGGACCACCCAGATGGGGATTTTGGAAAAGTGTCCTAGGTTCATAGGTTATAGCACATGCTTCCGGCTCTGCAAGTTAATCACAGCAGAGGAAAGGATCTGGTGGTTGCAGTTTTACTGTTTGTACTTTACTTGATGGGTATTCACTGTTTCCCAGTATACAAATTATTTTACATAAACTGGTATCTTTGATCTTCAGAGGTAACCGGAGTGTGTGCTGATTATCCCTTTCTGAAGCTCAGAGAGGGGCCCAGAGTCACACAGCCTAGTAAGAGGCGGCATTGGCCTTGAATCCAGTCCTTGGCTCCACACTCAGCCTGTGTCCTCTCAGTATTTACAAATGACACCAGGGTTCTGTGACTGAAATAGCAGGAAGGGTCCAGGGAAAAGGCTTTAGAGCTTCATAGGCCATCAGTGTTTAGAACTGGAAGATACTTCTAAGTACGTAGTCTGTCACAAAACACTTCAGTTGTCAGAATAAATAACTTACAAGTTATGTGAGTTTTTAAGGAACTTTTTGAGGCTCAAACTGAAAAAATATGGTGGGGAAGTGTTTTTCGGTGCTTTTTTTTAAATCTTCATTTACAGTGTTTAAAAAGTGTTAGGCTGTTCTCATTTTCTGTGGTCAAATCAACCCTTTAATAAGTCTGCCAGTAGGTAACTTGCATTTCCTCAAGTTATTAGACAGGCTTACGGAGTGATTATGTTTTCCTGTGTCACATTGCTTGGTAAATCAATATCTTCAAGATGTCACTAGCAAAGTTTTCTGAAACATGTTTTCTTTTTGGTTTTTTTTAAAGATTTTATTTATTTTTAGAGAGATGGAAAGGCGGGAGAAAGAGGGAGAGAACCATCAATCAATGTGTGGATGCCTCTCCCACACCCCCATCTAGGGACCTGGCCCTCAACCCAGGCATGTGCCCTTACTAGAAATCGAACCAGCAACTTTTTGCTTCACAGGCCAGCTCTTAATCCACTGAGCCACACCAGCCAGGGCTGAAACATGTTTTCGAACTCCTCAGAGAACTTGGAGAACGGGTCATCATTTTCACAACTTTGTATCAACTACAAAGTTCTCTGCCCAGTGACAGCACTGTCCAACAGAAGTATCATGTAAGCCACACATGCAATTTTTTAAATATTTTATTTATTTTTAGAGAGAGGGGAAGGTAGGGAGAAAGAGAGGAAGAGAACATCCATATGCGAGAGAAACATGAATCATTTGTCTCTCACAGGCCCCAAACCAGAGACCTGGCCCGCAACTCAGGCATACGTCCAGACCAGGAATCCAGGAATAGAACCAGCGACCTTTTGGTCTACATGACAATGCCCAACCTGCTGACCCACAGCAATCAGGGCCACAGTGCAATTTAAAGTTTCCGTAGCCATGTTAAAAAAAATTTAAAAGATGGTGATTGCTTGGGGAAGGGGGATGTAAAGGGGCTAAATAATAATGGGAAAAAAAAAAACAATAAAGATTAAATTTTCAGCCCTGGCTAAAAATTTAGCCTAGCACAGTGGATAAGGCGCCAGCCTGCGAACCCAAATGTCGCAGGTTCGATTCCCCAGCCAGGGCACGTAACCAGGTTGCAAACCAGATCTCCAGTCAGGTCTGTGGCTGGAGGCAGGTGAAATGCAGCCATACATTGATGTCTCTTTCCCTCTCTGCCTCTTTCCCTTCCCCTCTTTCTAAAAATAATAAAATAAAATCTTTAAAATAAAAAAATTAAAAAGATTAAATTTTTAAAAAAGATATGGGTAATTAGTTTTAATATGTTTCCTTTAACCCCATATATTCAAAATGTAATTATTTTAACAGTCAATATAAGACATTATTAATGATTACATTCCTTTTTCCTACTAAGTCTTTGAAATCTAATCTCAATTCAAATGAGCTGAGTTTCAAGGCTCAGTAACCACATGTGGCCCAGGAAAGCTCTGAAACGTGGCTCGTACCAGCCTCTGCCTTTTGGAATTGCCTGTTTATCTATCTATAATGTTGCCCAAATAAAAAGTGTACTTCTGGAACCTCTGTCCCCTTTTTCTCTGCAGGGGTACTTTCATTGAATTCCGAAATGGAATGTTAAATGTGTCCCCTATTGGAAGAAACTGCAGCCAAGAAGAACGCATTGAGTTCTATGAACTTGATAAAGTGAGTTCTTCTGGATTATCCTGGGTTTGTGAAGATAAAAGGTGCCACTTTGTGGCCATAGTTAAAGTGTGCAACACAATAGATAATTGATATCTTTTTGTTTTTCTCAGAAAGAAAATATAAGACAGAAATTTGTAGCAGATCTGCAGAAGGAGTTTGCAGGAAAAGGCCTCACGTTTTCCATAGGTATTGTATATTCACATGCGTCTCAAGCTTTGCCACTGTGATGGTGGGTGTTTGAAATTGGACTGTGCCCACTCTTAAGGCAGGCAGGAGATTTAAGAAGAAGTCATTCTGTAGGGAAAGCCACTCTCCTGTGTAATGGGCTGCAGTGGAGATGCCCAGCTAGGAAATGAATTCCAGGCTGCTGGGCTTGGTTCCAAATTCTTACGGAGCAGGAGTCTTCCTCCTCACGTTTCTCCTGTGAGTCAAAAATAAGAGCCTCTTGCTTAATTCGGAGTGAGAGCTTAAGCTCGAACCTTTGGGCAGAAGGAAGGCACATCGGTGAACTCCATAGTGGAGAGATGGCATGAGAGCTTCTTAGATAAATTAGGCTGAATATGTTCTGGAATCACATACTGTGTGGAAAAGGCAAGGAACCTTAGAAGTCAGCGCAGTTAGTTCCATAAATCAAGAAACTGAGGCCCAGAAAGGAGCAAGGAACTTGTCTAGGCTCACTAGACTTTTACTAACTTTGATAGACCAGCACATGTTTCTGGTGGTGATACAAACTTCTTCCCACAACACTGATTCAGGCTTGTTTTTGGTAGAATATGCCTGTCAAAAGCTTTAAGCAAGCTGCTTTCTCCTGTCAGTGCCTGTGAGTCATTACTTAAAGCCCTTTCACTTCACTAGCTCTCACAAATGTGCGGGTGGTGGGGCATTGCAGAGGGATTATGTATAATAGATGAATGGGTGGGTTTTAAGTGTTCTTGAACTGTGAAATGCACATCTTTCTGACAAAGCTGTGAAAGGGTGTTTGGCTGTGAAAGCTGCCTGTAAATCACCTCCCGGGTGATTTTCATTTTTCCTGCAAGATGAGCTAGCTGCAGCCCACTTCCAGGCATGCTCCACTGAGTGTGGAAGCTAAAGATGAACACAGCTGAATCATATCAGATCCCCACCCCCACTCTTCGTTTCCTTCCACCCGCATGACCGGTGGAGCACCTAAATGCAAATGCAAATGCATTCCTCCTTCTACACTGATGCTCATTTTGAGAATTTAGATGAAATAACATTGGAAAAACACATGAGGTGGGTGACCTTCTAGAACCTATCCCTAAAGTGGGGTAAGTAGCAAACTCAAGTATTAAAAATCCACCATGCCAACCCAGTAGCTGACGAGAATAAATTGCACATTTCTCCAGTGACAGGTCATTAGCCTCCTTTCACCCTAAGGTTTTGTGTTTCCCCTCCCCACTTGGCAGGAGGACAGATCAGCATTGATGTCTTCCCTGACGGATGGGACAAGAGGTATTGCCTGGGACATGTGGAAAATGACGGCTATAAAACCATTTATTTCTTTGGAGACAAAACCATGCCAGTGAGTATGGAAGTGTCATTTGCAGTTTAGTTTCATTGTTCGGTTTGGGCTTGAAGGGAAGAAATGGACAAATGGGCTTCTTTTCTCTTCCCCACACTTGACCCACCCCTTCCGTCTCAGAGGCAATTAAGGCCCCTCCCCTCCAGGCTCAGACACCTGACACCTCAGTGGAGGTGAGAATTGAACCTTTGGGGTTTGGCTTTTGAATTAAATATCACCCTCCTCAAATGCCTTCCAGAACACATGACCCAGGGCTGTTGTCAAATCCTTTTTGCATTTCAGAGCCCTTGCCATTATTTTTCTTTTTCTGCAGTATTTTATTTCCCAGGGGCGTTCATTTAGGTTGAGCACTTTAAGCCCTAAATGATAGGAGGACAAGGAGTCTGGAATTCAAGAACCAGCACTGGGGACCCTTAGGAGGTGAGGAGTCAGTCCTGGGCATCACACACAGGATATAGGAGCTGTCCCAAGGGATGTCAGAAATCCAGGACTGGGGAAGTAAAAAGGGGATGGATGGATGTAATAAAACAATAAAATTAAATTTAAAAAATAAATAAAGATATTAACTTTAAAAAAAAGAAAGAAAGAAATCCAGGACTGAATCTAAACTGAAACTGAGAACAGAGCCGGCATTCAAGGCCAGCACCAGCAGGAGAAATCCCCAGGAGGAACTTACCGAGAGCCAACGTGGCACCAGAGCGAGGCTCTCCTTAGGGCAGGTGGGTGCCCAAGGAGATTGCCCTCGGGAGGCCGAGAAGGGGGCTCAGCACCGTGTGTTCACTGCCCAGCACAAGCTCAGCGCTCCCTTTAAGGCCCTCTAGCCCCCTGTGCCCTTCCGCTTTTGCCACCAACCATCCTGGGCTGTATTGTACCCAGCAGATGCATTATAAATGCTGCCTGTACAGACTTTCTACCTCTTCACTCTCTGGGCCACTCCAGAATACTTGCTTTTTGCTGCTAAGATCTATCCTGGGTGGCTGTGCCTTTCAGCATGAAAGGGACTTCTGGATATGTAGTTGCATGTCCTTCAAAATTATTTAACTAGAGTTTAGAAAGGGCAACTTGCTCAAGGCCACAAGCTAGTGAAAGAGCTGGTGGCACCAGAACAAACTACCTGCTCTTTAAATTGGCTCGATTTCCAGTCAACAAACCCTCTCTCCAGTGGGTGGGAAAGATTCTAATTCCCAAATGAACATGGTGCTCTTCAGGTGTATCAGTGGGCCTTTTTCTTAATGACAGAGAGAAATGGTTTATAATCACATCCTTTTATTGCAGTGCTCTGGAGTGCAGGCTTTGAAAAACTATGTCTTTAGGAATAAAATAAACTAATGAAATTACACCCAAGATTGTAAGGGACAGCCAGAAGCTTCTTCAGGCCTTCTAAATTGCCATTTGGTACAGGCGGAGAAGAGAACTATCAGACAAGATAAAACCATTTTCTCTAAAGATGATGTTCTTGCTGTCTGTAAACAGCCATCTGAAGCTTCAGGTGGGACTTTGCACAATGGAGCGTAGTTCTTTTTTTTTTAAGATTTTATTTCTTTTTAGAGAGAGGGGGAAAGAGGAAGAAAGAGAAGGAACGAAACATCAATGTGAGAGAGAAACATCCATCAGTTGCCTCTCACACATGCCATGACTGGGGATGAACCCACAGCCCAGGCATGTGCCCCTACTGGGAATTGAACAGGCAACCTTGGGTTTTGTGGGATGATGTCCAACCAACAACCCACTGGTCAATGTGGAGCGCAGTTCTTGAAGGAATCAGGAAATTACTTCTTTTGGGAATTTATTTTCTATTGTTTAACCACTGCATTACCACACATCAATTCTGTTTTTCTAAATCTTATCTGCTTTTTAAAAATGGATACTATTCAGGGGAAGTTCCCCTACCATATGCATTTATTGTAGAAAATTAGAAGAAGTATGAAGATGAACATAATAAATCACTTACAGTGATTCTCTGCACATCTGTGACCCCAAATGTGGGACCCCTGTGTATTCATTGTCTTATTTTCTGCTTTTTTTCTCTTAACATATTTTATGTCCCCCACATTAGTGAGCCTTCTTTGAAAACAAGATTTTTAATGGTTATATAAATTGTATCGTTTAGGCATAGTTCATTTACCCATTTCCCTAGTAGAGGCACTTGTGAATTGTGGGGTTTTGCTGTTGTAACTATCACTGATCAACATTCTCAGATCATTCTCTGCCCTCATCTCTGATCCTTTTTGTCAGTAGTTTCCTGGAAGTGGGAGTGAACAGTCCAGCCATCTAAACCTTTTAACAACATACCGATTCTTGCAACTTTCAGCACAGATCTGTTCCAGTACTAACTTTAAACATTTTTTCATATTCAGGGCTAGACATTTTTTTAAATTTTATTGTTGATGACATCCATCCCTGTTTTGCTCCCTGGGCTAGACATCTTGAAAGCGGTTTTTTCTCTGTGTATCAAGGCAAATGTTTGTGCTGGTGTCCAGTGAAATGGCACCTAAACTAAGAGCTGTCAGTCGGAAGCCATTTCCCTGCCAAGCATTCCAGGCCCAAAGGCCTGCCTGAACGCCTTCTCTCTCCTGGACACATAGCCTCCATCTGAACGAGTGTGATGGCACACTCAGGGTGCTGTTGGCCTTGAGCACCTCCAGAGAGCAGAGGAAAGGAGACCTTGGCCCTTGCTTTTTTAAATACTAGTCAGCCCTGGAAACACCCCAGCCTTCCCATCATACACAAGAACCAGGGTCTATTAAAACCCAACTCTGAGTTCAGGTTAGAGGCAGGGGACCTGCCTTGTGTATGTCCCCAACTTGGGACATGGCCTGAAACCCAGGTATGTGCCCTGATTGGGAATCGAGCCAGCAACCCTTTGGTTTGCAGGCCAGGGCTCAATCCACTGAGCCATAGCAGCCAGGGCTCAGATAAAAATTTTTTTAAGATTTTATTCATTATTTTTAGAGAGAAGGGCACAGAGAGAGGAGGAAAGGGAGAGAAACATCCATGTATGGTTGCCTTTCACCTGCCCCCAGCTGATGGGGACCTGGCTGGATACCTGGCTTGCAACCTGGGTATGTGCTCTGACTGGGAATCGAACCAGCCACCCTTGGGTTCTCAGGCCGGCGCCAATCCACTGAGCCATACCAACCAGGGGGTAAAAATAATGAATAAAGTCTTTTTTTTTTTTAAAGTTAGCAAATTGTGGTAGGAAGAAAAGAGAGTGGGGAAAAGTATAGTGGAGATAGGAAGGGACAAGACAAAGCTGTAGTTGAGTTGGGCCCTTCTCATTAAGTCAGAGGCCTCTGGATATATGTACACTGTCCTCACTCGTATTAATATAAGCCAGATGCTGAACAGTAAAATCAAGAAAGTCTTGCCCTTACCCGGTAGCTCACTTCATTGGAGCATCATCCCATGTGTCAAAAGGTTGCAAGTTAGATCCCCAATGACAGAGCACGTGCCTAAGTTATGGGTTCAGTCTCCAGTCGGGGCACGTGTGGGAAGCAACCAGTCAGTGCTTCACTCTTGCATAGATGTTTCTCTCTTTCCTGTCCTCTCTCTAAAAGTGATGAAAAACAATGTCCTCAGGTGAGGATTAGAAAAACATGAAAAGGCCATCAGAAATTCAGATTATTGAAAATCACAAATGTCACCAAAAAAAGGAGTGTTGATTAGGTAGTCAAAAGATTTCCCAAAGGGCTGCCTTCTCTGAAGGAATTTCAGACTGTTACTAGCGCAGGTCAGTTAAGTTAAATCTCACTGATGACCCCATTAGAGGATGAGAATAAAGGCCATGAATTTAAAATATGCATACAGTAAGTAAGTCTGTTTGTGACTAGTATTTGCAGCTAATTGTCCCACATCAGGAAAGCAGCCAACTGCATGCCATCAAGCAGCATCCCCTGGAATTCCCCACTCTGTACAGGAGCATGGCCGGCCCTGCAGTGGCCCCAGGGATGTCGGGCACTGTGCAGAGCTTGCTGTCATCTCTCAGGAGCTTCTAGGACATCCTGGATCCAGTATTCTTTATTCTTTCCCCTACTTCACTGAGGTATTTGTAGAGCTCCCACAGTGACTGTCACCTGCGGCCAGTGGAGAAGCCCTGCTCCAAGTTCTTCAAGGGCACAGCCCTCAGCTTTGTACCTATCCTATCTAGAAATTTAATAGGTGCTAGTACAACTGACCTGAGGTCAACGTCCACGGGTAGTGCGAGTCTGAACCCCAGGCTGCTGAGAGTCTGTGCCACAGACTCAGCAATGACCCCTTGGAAGTCCAGCAGCTCGGGTTGCTTCCTCTTTGTCCCCAGTATCAGGATGCTCAGGGCTTACTTGTGCGAGTGTGTGCAGAACTGGGTGAGGACTGGACACTCCTCAACCCCTCTCCCTGGTATCCGAACTCCGCAGGCACTGCCTTCCGTGTCATCCTGACTCACCTGGTGGGGATTTAAATGTTCATGACCGGTTTGCACTGGGCTGTGGGTCCTCCTTTGTGCCCATCACGTACACTCTAACCAAGAATATAATCAGTTATTCATCCCTTTGCCCCTCCACTCCCTTTATCTACTCCCGCGAACCAGGTTTTATTTTGGATCTTGGAAGCTAAGTTGCCCCAAGTGGAGTCAAATAACCTTTGGCTCACATGCAAATCCAGTGCTTGACGTTCCTGATTGTCTGGGCCCTCATTCTAGTGGGCAGCTCTGTCACTAGCTCAGTGTGTTGGCTCTGCTTCTCCAGACCTCCCTCTGACCCTGATTTACAAGCTCTGTGCAGCCACCTGTGCAAAGCAGCAAAGGAGGAGGCCAGGTCCCTGGCAGAAGGGAAGGATGGGCTTCACTGCCCTCTGAAAGCAGGTGGAGCTGGAAAGGGACCTGGCAGCCCAGCCAGATGAGGGGAAGTCTGGTTCTCTGGACCAGGTTCCTTGATTGTGAGTTACACAGTAGCTCCCAACCCAAACTCAACAGGACCATGGGAGGCTCATGCTATATATTAGACATCTTTCAGGTATACATCTGTCGCCAAATGTGACATCCTTTCCAGGGAGGGGCAGGCATAGCAGTGGTGAACCCTCCGTATTTCAGAGGTCACTCTCCCCAGCTCCTGGCTCCTGTCCTCACACTGCACCCTGGCTGGCAGCAGGAGCCTCAACTCTGCTTCTGCCTTTTCATCCTCACCCCCCCAACCCCCCACCCCCCACCCCATCTGTTCTCCAGAAAGGTCCTACTGTAGATGAACCTCACTGTGTCCTGGGTAGCAGCGTTCTGGAGGCTTCACAGAGTCCCAGACGATG
>PVIW01008364.1:0-61987 GCA_004026585.1 Noctilio leporinus
GGGGGGACAGAGGGGAGCAAAAAGGGGATGGATGTAATACAACAACAATAAAATTATAGTTGCATAGTTAAAAAAAAAAATTTTGATATATAACATCTAGTTTCCCTTTTTAAAGATTATATCTTATTTCTAATATAATAAGGTCTGCAACTTTAAGTAAAACGTCTTAAAACAAAACTAATTTACCATAGGCTAATTGATATAACTGAGAGTTAAGTTCTTATGGCATCTTATCAACATTATAATAAAAAGACAATAAGTTAAACAACCTTATTTGAGAACTTGCAGTATTTTTAATTTCTGAGCTAGAAACCTTGGGATCATCACCAAGCTTCTCTATTTCTTTTCCTAGCCTCCTTTCAAAGTATCTCTACATTCTGTGATTATAGCTTATAAATGTCTCTTAAGTGCCCCCCCCCACCCCCCCCGCCGCCCACTTTTATCCTCGTTGCTGCTTTTTCGATTCATGTGTGGTAGCAGAAACTTCAAACAGTTCTCCAAAACCCATTCTCTTGGTCTTTTGGGGCACTTCAGGGAGCTGATATTTCCTCCAGGTTCCATGTCTGGCCGTGCCAAAGGAAAGACAGCAGAACTGGTCCACACTCCCTGTGAGCTTGCTCACTAAGAACTCATTGTTCTCAGTCCTCCCTTCTCCTTCATCTTCTGCAGCTGAATGCAACCAGAGCCACAGGGGGCTGAGTCTGGGCCTTTGGAGGACTGTGTGTAGAAACTAGTCCATCTGATCTGCTGCCTGGAGCAAGGGCTTCTGTGAGCTGTTGCATTTTGGGTCTTTGGTAAAACAGTTACTCTACAGAGCAAATGAAGAGAGATGTCCTCATCATCATTCACCCAATAGTAGCAGCCTTCTTGCAAGCCTCCAAGCCACTTGCTGCTTTCAGTAGTCCAGACACCAGAATGGTTCTCCTCTAAACCACACTGATTGGTAACTCCCTGCTTTAAAGCTTTCAGAACCTCAAGATGTTTTTGTAATGGCAGAGCCTTCTGCATGGGTCTGTCTCCTGCTGTGCCTGCCCAGCCCTAGGCTGCAGTTTCTGACATGCAGTGGTGTTCAGTGCATAGATGCAGAGTGAATCAATGCATGATATTTGCTTCAGATGCAACCAGCAACAGCTAGGAGATCATTTCATAAAAACTTATTTGTTTAATAATACTATGAATTTGTGCTTAACAACTGGTAAAAGTTGTGATTTCTTCATTCACCTCTTGAGGTATGAAGTCAAAAGGCATGTTTCTGGTATTATTAATTTAGGCCCATAACTTCTAAGCTTGAAAGGGCCTTAGACCTCATCTAGTACAATTACCTCATCTTGCAGAAAAAAAACCCTGAAACCCAGGCAGCTGAATTAACTTACTCTAGGACATGTAACCAGAGAAACATGTTAAAGGGCAGCTCCCAGACAGGCCAGTCCCCATGTCATAGGTCTGCCTTTTCTGACACAAGACTGTCCCTCAGCATAGTGATTGTAGAAACCAAGTGATATATACTATCTACCATCTGCTCCAATTCACCTTACTCTTGGGCTCAATTTAGGGCTCTATTTCAAGTGTCAGTGCCTGTTTCTTAGGTGGGTTACCCTAGTCCAGGTCTACCAGCCTACTGGGCAGGAGGCAGTTTGGTAGGTGTGGCCTCTCAATCTGCATTCTTTCCTAATCACCAGATCTGACTAAGCTCTTACATGGGCATAGCCTTCCTCCCTCCAAAGGGCCCAGCCTGCCAGAGTGTGGGGAATGAGGGAGGATCAGGAGACTTATAAATATCATTATACTCTATAAAAAATAGTGGTCACTTAGAATGTGTGGTTTCTTACATTACATTACATGTGTCTAGAAGCTCAGTGATGGACATGTTTAGAAATCAATGCAGTTCATATGTCACAAGATTGAGGGGATTCTGATTTGGCAGGAAGACAGGATGGACATAGTGGTGGTTTCAGTCTCAGTCATGGACTGTGTGAACAAACTGAACCATTGGAAGATATTTTTGACGGCCCAACACTCATTCTGGTCTGCTTACCTGTTGCATCCTCATTGTCATGTCTTCATCACAGCTTGCTCCATCACTTACTGAAAGGTACATGAAGAGTTTTCCAGCAGAGCTTATTGTAGTTGTGTGTTAACCAGATATCTGCAGCCAAGCATGTTGACATTATAAACCCACTGAAGAAGGCACTGAGGGCAGCTGAGTATAGTGTAAAAGTCAGGAATGAACTTGGAGTAGTTAAATTGCAGGTTCCATGTGATGCCAAGGAGGAAAATTCCATTTTGAAATGGTTAATTATGAGAAAAAAACATGAAATGATACCTTTATTTCTCTTTTTATGACAGTACTTCAAAATACACTATGGTCCAGAGAAAGTTTGCTTGGATTAAGTTTGTGAGCTATGAGGTTGTTCTTTCATACATATATTCATTCGACAAATATTTACTAAGTGTATACTGAACACATTGCCCTAAGAAGTGAGATTTACAGCAATGACAAACCCCAGTCCCTATATGTACATGGAGTGCACTTTCCTATAGGAAGATACCAATAGGAAAGATTATATGTCATTGGAGCTTTATGATTTAAAAATCTACCCCAAATCAAGTGGCTTAAAACAACAATAGTTTGTTATTTCCCACATTTCCATGGATGAGCTGTGGTTGGGTTCTACTAGCCTCACTGAGCTTCCTCACCTGGCTACTTAGGCCCAGAAGCTCAGCTGGTAGAGCTGGGTTGACCCTCTATCCATGTGGTCTTTGGACCCCACCCAGGTGATCTTAGGGAGACATGGGAAGGGGTACAAAAGAACAAGCATTTATTTAATGCATAGTACCTGTGCATGTCCCATGGGCTAAGAGCCAATGTGGGAGGGAACAGCATAAGTATGGGTACAAGAAGAGAAGCTGTGATTCATTGTGCACCATTTTGGAAACAATCTACCACTTGCTAATAGGTAATAAAGCACATGGGTGAGGATCAATAAAGAGTGATAGGGCAGTTATTTTAGATACATAGATCAGTACAAGTCTCTTTGGGGAGGTAACTTTGGAATAGAGACCTGTACAATAGGATAGGGGACCATGTAGGTGTGCAATGAGTGTTCCAGCCAGAGGAGCAGCATATACAAAGGCTTTGAGTGGGAGGAGTTCAATGGGTTTGGAGGGGAAAGCAAAGTGAGAGCATGGAGATGGGTGGAGAGATAGCCGGGACCAAACCACGTAGGCCTTTGCAGACTTTGGTAGATCTCACAAGGTATTCTGAGATTGAAGGAAAACTTGTGGATGGTTATGTTCTGGAAAGGAACAGGGCTGGATTTATGTTTTAAAAGGATCTCTCTAGCTGCTATATAGAGAATAAACCTTATAGAGCAAAATAGGAACAGGAAAGTAAGTTAGGAGAGAAGAGAAAGTGAGGTAGTTTGGAATACAGTTACTAGAGTGAAAAAGACCCCACTCATGGTATATTTAAGAATCAGGTCACAGGGCACTTCGAATGGATTGAATGTGGGTTACAAGAAAAGAAAGACATGGGAGGCAGCTTCTAGGTGACCACTGGAGTAACTGTTAGGTAACATTAGTTGCATTGGGATAGAAAGCAAGATAGGGTTTTAGTGAATTAAACATTTATAATCTAGCAAATCCTTTGTACAAATCAGATGGGAAAACGCTTATAATTTATGCTTCACAGACCTTCTGTCTACATTCTAAAATTTTATTTGCAGTGCCTACACATGTTTGAATGAAATAAAAACCAAGATTACTTTTAAACATAATAACTAGAATTGGACATTTTAAGATATTTTAAACGTAATAATTATATTTCTTTCTTAATTTCCTGTTTCTTCTCCTATGTTAAAATGCAAGATTTAAAGCCCTGGCTGGTAGCACAGTGGATAAGGCGCCGGCCTGCGAACCCAAAGGTCGCAGGTTCGATTCCCCAGCCGGGGCACATAACAAGGTTGCAAAATAGGTCTCTAGTCAGGTCTGTGGCTGGAGGCAGGGGAAAAGCAGCCAATATTGATGTCTCTCTCCCTCTTTGCCTCTCTCTCTTCCCCTCTTTCTAAAAATAAAATCTTAAAAAAAAAAGATATTTATTAAAAAATGCAAAATTTACAATATAGTGAATTCTAAGGATATTTTGTACTAGTTTTAAACTGTTAGAAATTCTAACTGGAATTCAGCTAATGATATCACATTCAAATTTTGTTGAACTAAGGCTTAGTTAGTTAAATTTTACTAATAATTTACCAAATGTAATTGACTCCTGTAAATTATATTGAAAACATGTCTTTTTTCTTTTTTGAAATATTTAGACTAAGAAGGGAACCTCAGATGGAAGACCCAGATTTCCTGGAAATAGGAGAACAGAGTTTCTAAGTAGAGGTTTTGGACTCTCTTGTCCTAGGTTTGAATTCTTGGGCTAGTCCTTCCTGGAGGTAACCACTGTGCTACCAGCCAGGGCCTCAAAAGTCAGGTTTTTTAGGTGACCTTTCTTAATTCAATTTGAGACAGGATGACATTGTAAAATTATGGATTTCAGAGTAAGAATCATTGTTTTGTTTAGAATTTGCTGATTGAGGTACTTACTTCTTTGAGCCCCCATTTCCTCATTAAAAAAAATTATTATTTTTAGAGAAAGGAGTAGGGAGAGAGGCAGAGAGGGAGAGAGACATCAATGTATGGTTGCCTTTCACCTGCCTCCAGCTACAGATCTGGTTGGAGACCTGGCTTGCAACCTAGTTATGTGCCCTGGCTGGGGAATTGAACCAGTGATCTTTGGGTTCCCAGACTGGTGACTTATCCACTGAGCCACCAGCCAGGGCTCCATTTCCTCATTTTTAAGTAAAACTGATATAACTATCACTAAATAGTGCTGCAAAGTAGTAATGAAAATAGTGAAAACAATAATAACCACCTAAATATGAACAACGCCACTATGCCTTTATGGCTAGCATTTATTATTGGCTATTCTTTGACCTATATTATTGATCTTCATAGAATCTTGGCTTCAAAGAATCCTACTACTTTGAATGGCCTACTCAGTAATTTGTACCACCCAGAAAGCTAGCTAGGTGGAAAGATGATGTGGAAAAAGCAAGAAAGTGTTCAGTTTCCTGTGTTCAAGAAGTCAGCAGCTAATAAATGTCTGAGAGCCTTTGGAATGGTTTCATCTTGAGGTTTTTATTTTGTTTTGTGTTTTAATTTAACTAAATTGTTATTTTATTACATCCATCCCCTTTTTACTCCCCTCTGTCCCCTTCCCCACCCACCCACTCCCTCCAAAGTCAATCTCACTTGTTGACCATGTTGATGATTCTTCCATACTAGTTCCTTGACTAAACTGCTCCCCTTCTTTGCCTCCTCCTCTCCCCTCCCCCTTACCCCTCCCCTCTACTTACTGGAGATCTATTCATTGTATTCATGTATCTGGTTCTGTTTGGCTTATTTGTTTGTTTTGTTCATTATTGTCCTGAAATGAGTGAGATCATATGGTATTTGTCTTTCACAGACTGGCTTACTTCACTAAGCACAATACTCTCCAGTTCCATTCATGTTGTTGCAAAGGTTAGGAGTTGCTTCTTTCTCTCTGCTGTGTAGTATTCCATTGTGTAAATGTACCAAAGTTTTTTGATCCAATCATCCACTAATAAGCACTTAGCCTGTTTCCAGCACTTGATTATTGCAAATAGTGCTGCTATGAACATAGGGGTACATAGGTTCTTCTGAATTGGTGTTTCAGGGTTCTTCAGGTATAGTCCTAGAAGTGGAATTGCTGGGTCAAAAGGCAGTTCCATTTCTAGTTTTTTTAAGGAAACTCCATACTGTTTTCCATAGTGGCTACACCAGCCTATATTCCCACCAACAGTGCACCAGAGTTCCCTTTTGCCCACATCCTCCCCAACACTTGTTTTTTGTTGATTTGCTGATGATTGCCATTCTGAAAGGGGTGAGGTGGTATCTTATTGTGGTTTTAATTTGCATCTCTCTGATGGCTAGTGATGTTGAGCATTCTTTCAAATGCCTCTGGGCCCTTTGTATGTCTCCCTCAGTGAGTTATCTGTTCAGATCCTTTGCCCATTTTTGAATTGGGCTGTCTGTCTCCCTGGTGTTGAGTCACATTAGTTCTTTATATATTTTGGAGATCAAACCCTTGTTTGAGGTATCATTGGCAAATGTTTTCCAATACCAACTTTGAATTTTGCTGGTGTTTTCTTTAGCTAAACAGAAACTTTTCAGTTGATATAGTCCCATTTGTTGATTTATTCTTTTATTTTCTTTGCCCTTGGAGAAGTATCAGTAAACAAACATATTTCTGTGTAGCATATCAAAAATTTTACTGCTGATATTTTCCTTCAGAACCTTTATGGTTGGCATTGCTTATGTTTAAATCCTTTATCCATCTTGAGTTTATTTTGATGTATGGCATAAGTTGGTGGTCTAGTTTTATCTTTTTGCACATTGCAGTCCAGTTCTCCCAACACCACTTGTTGAAGAGACTGTTTTTACTTCATTCTATGTTCCTTGCCCCTTTGTTGAATATTAATTGACCACAGAGTCCTGGGTTTACTTCTGGGCTCTCTATTCTGTTCCATTAATCTATATGTTTATTCTTATGCCAGTACCAGACTAATTTGATCATAGTAGCTTTGTAGTATAGTTTGATGTCCGGTATTATGATTCCTCTTACCTTTTTTGTTCTTCTTTCTCAAGATTGCTGTGGCAATTTGTGGGCGTTCTTGGCTCCATATAACTTTTTGAGGTATTTTTTCTAAATCTGTGAAGTATGTCATTGGTATTTTAATTGGGATTGCATTAAACCTATAGATTGCTTTAGGTAGTATGGACATTTTAATGATGTTCATTCTTCCCATCCATGAACATGGCATATGCTTCCATTTATTTGTATCTTTCTTAATCTCTTCAATGTTCTGTAGTTTTAGGAGTGCAGGTCTCTTACCTCCTTGGTTAAGTTTATTCCTAAGTATTTTACTTTATTTGTTGCTATGGTAAATGGGATTTGTTTACTACCTTCTATCTCTGCTGTTTTATTATTGGTATACAAAAATGCTTTTGATTTCTGAATATTGATTTTATATCCAACTATTTTGCTCAATTTGCTTATTAGGTTGAGTAAGTTTTTGGTGGAGCCTATCGGATTTTGTATGCACACTATCATATCATCTGCAAATAATAACAGTTTGACTTCTTCCTTTCCAATTTGGATACCTTTTATTCCTTTTTCTGCTCTGATAGCTATGGCTAGAACTTCCAAAATGATGTTGAATAGAAGTGGAGAAAGTGGTGGAAAGCTTTGTTTCATTTCTGATGTTAGGGGAAAAGCTTTTAGGTTTTGCTTGTTGAGTATGATGTTGGCTTCAGGTTTCTCATATATGGCCTTTATGATGTTGAGGTATGCTCCCTCTATTCCCATTTTGCTGAGCGTTTTTATCATAATTGGTTGTGATACTTTATCAAATGCTTTTTTAGCATCTATTGATATGATCATGTAGTTTTTGTCTTTCATTTTGTTGAAGTGGTGTATTACATTCATTGGCTTGGGAATATCGTACCATCCTTGCATCCCTAGGAGGAAACCCACTTGATCAGGGTATATGATCTTTTGAATGTACTGCTGGATCTGGTTGGCCAATATTTTGTTGAGAATCTTAGCATCTATGTTCATCAGAGATATTGACCTATAGTTTTCTTTCTTAGTTGTATCTCGACCCGGTTTTTGGGAATAGATTAATATTGAACTCATAGAAAGAGTTTGGAAGGCTTCTCTCTTCTTGAATTTTTTTGAATAGGTTGAGAAGAGTAAGAGTTCTTCTGTCAATGTTTTGTAGAATTCACCTGTGTAGCCATCTGGTCTGGGCTTTTGTGCTTTGGGAGATTTTTGATTACTTCCTCAATTTCACTAGTTGTTATTGTCCTGTTCAGGAATTTTGCTTCTTCTGGATTGAGTTTTGGTAGATCATACTTTTAAAAAATATGTCCATTTCACCCAGGTTGTGATATTTCTTGTAATATAGTTGTTTGTTTTAATTTCTTACAATCCTTTGTATTTCTGAAGTATCAGTTGTGATTTCTTCTCTGTCAGTTCTAATTCTGTTTATTTGGGTCCTGTCTCTCTTTTTCTTGATGAGTCTCATTCAAGGCTTGCCCATTTTGTTTATTTTTTCAAAGAACCAGCTCCTGGACTTGTTGATTCTTCAAATTGTACTTTAAGTCTCTAAGTTATTCAGTTCTGCTCTGAACTTGATTATTTCCTTCCTTCTGCTTGCTCTGGGCTTTGTTTGTTGTTGCTCCTCTAGTTCTTGCAGCTTTATTGTTAGGTTGTTTGTATGAGATTCTTCTATCCTTTTTAGGCAGACTTGTAGTACTATGAATTTCCCTCTGAGGACTGCCTTTGCTGTGTCCCATTGGTTTTGGACTGTTACGTATTCATTGTTATTTGTTTCCAGATGTTTTTTGACTTCATCTTTGATCTCATTGTTAACCCATTCACTACTTAAAAACATGCTATTCAATCTCCATGAGTTAGAGTGTTTTGGTTTATTCCCTTGAGATTGGTTTCTAATTTCAAGCCATTGTGATCTGAGAAGATGCTTGGTATGATTTAAATTTTCCAGTATTTATGGAAGCATGTCTTGTGACCTACCATGTGGCCTATCTTAGAGAATGATTCATGTGCATTTGAAAACAATGTGTTTTTATCTTTGGGGTTAAAGGTTCTGTATATATCAGTTAGGTCCATTTCCTCTAGTGTTGTTCAATGCCAGCACATCTTTGGTGATTTTTGTTTGAAAGATCTGTCCATTGTTGATAGTGGGGTGTTAAAATCCCCTACTATTAATGTGTTCCTGTCTATATTTTTCTTAAAGTCCTCCAAGAGTTTCTTTATATATTTCGGAGCTCCTGCATTGGGTGTGTATATGCTTATCAGAGTTATTTCTTCTTAATGAATTGTTCCCTTAAGCATTTTGAAATGTCCTTCTTAATCTCTTTTTATGGCCTTCATTATAAAATCTATTTTGTCTGAAATAAGTATTGCTACTGCAGTCTTTTTTTCATGTCCATTTGCTTGATATATCTTTTTACATCCTTTCACTTTTGATCTGTGTTGATCTTTCATTCTGAGGTGGATCTCTTGAAGACAGCATATGTGGGTCATATTTTCTTATCCATTCAGCTTCCAGTCTTTTGATTGGTGCATTTAATCCATTTACATTTAAGGTTATTATTGATTAATACTTATTTATTGCCATTTTCCCACTTTGTACCTGTGTTCCTCTCTGTCTCTCTCTCTGATTCTTCATTTTTTAAAAGCAGACCCGTTAGCCTTTCTTGCAATGCTGGTTTGGTAGAGATGTATTCTTTTAGTCTTCTTTTGTCTGAGAAACTCCTTATTTCTCCTTCCATTTTTTTTTTTTTTTTTTTTTTTTTTTTTTTTTTTTTTTTTTTTTTTTTTTTTTTTTTTTTTTTTTTTTATGGAGGGGTGGTCTCCTTCCATTTTGAATGACAGCATTGCTGAGTAGATTATTCTTGGTTGCAGACCTTTGTTTCCCATTACTTGGAATATTTTTTGCCATTCCCTTCTGGCTTGTATTGTTTCTGTTGAATAATCATTTGATAGCCTTATCAGAACCCCCTTATATGTTATTTGCTGTTTCTCTCTTGATGCTTTTAGGATTCTCTCTTTGTCTTTGCAAGTTGTCATTTTAATTGTGATGTTTCTTGGAGGGGGTCTGTTTGGGTTGATCTTCATTGGGACCCTCTGTGCTTCCTGAACTTGAGTAATGTTTTCACTGTTCATGTTAGGGAAATTTTCTATTATTACTTTTTTGAGCAGATTTTCCATTCCTTGTTTCTCTTCTCCTTCTGGTATCCCTATGATATGAATATTATTGTTTCATGTTTTCCTGCAGCTCTCTTAAAACCTCTTCATTTTTATTTGGCCTTTTTTCATTCTGTTGCACTGTCTTTGAATATTTTTCTACCTTGTCTTCTAACTCATTGATCAGATCCTCTGCTTCCTCTAGCCTGCTGTGGATTCCTTCTACTGTATTCTTCAGTTCAGAAATTGTATTCTTCATTCTTCCTGGCTCTTACTGATAGTTTTTAAGTCCTTTTTGATGCTGGTGTAGCTCTCAGTATGTTCCTTGTAGCTTCCCTGGAGTTCTTTGTAGTTCCCCTGGAGTTGTTTGTAGTTTTCATTGAGCTGGCTAAGCTCATTGAGCTTCCCTATCATCATTATTTCGAATTCCATATCTAATAGTTTGTTTGCCTTCGTTTCATTTAGTGATTCCTCCTTTCCTTTTAGTGATGGACTGATTCTCTGCCCCCCCCCCCCCATTTTGGGTGTCTGTTGATGCTTGTTTTTGTCTTTGATTAATCTGCTTTGCTTCCTTGCCTTTGTGGAGCACCCTTCTGTGTGAGGAGATTTGTGGAGTTCATTGTTGCAGTCTCCTAGATTTCTTCAACTTTTTCCTCTTGGGGTGGCCTTTATGTCATTAAGTTGGGCTGTCTGGTTGTATTTTGGATTGATTGTATGTGTTGCCCCTTTCCCTACAGTTGGCTGATTGGAGATACTCCTAAAACAGAACCACTCATTCCGGGCAAAATAACCACACCTTCAGAGATATCATTCTCCTTTCACCCTCCTTTGGACTGCCTTTGGACCTATCTATATACCGATACCCTCCCAGAAATAATTCCCACTCTCAATCACACCCTCAGCTGCAACTGAGCCAGTCTTAATGGGGATGCAGATATGATAAGACTGTTATATGAGGGGAAAACTGATTAAGTTGACTAAAGTATAGATAATTTTGAAGGGCGCTAAGGAGTAGCAAAGATAGCAGGGATACAAGAGAGAAAGCCTACTTATCTCTTCCATAGAAATGAGGAGGGGGAAAATCAGAATGCCTCACGGGGGAGTGAACAGTATAAGCCTAACTATATAGTTGCCACATCTACCTCCCTGTCCACCCTTAATGAGCCCTGATTGGTCCAGGCAGAGCCAGCACCCATGTGCTTTTAGCAGAAAAAAAGATTGTGTGGTCCCTAGTAGTGCACCCACACACACAAAAAAGTAAATAAATAAAAAATAAAAAGAAAGAAAAGGAAAGAAAAGAAAAAAGAAAGAAAGAAAGGGTTTACATGACTGGAAGGTAGGAATACTTAGATTGAGGACTGGGAATGAATTGTAGCAAGAGAGTAAGTAGACTTTAAAGCAAGAGTAGGAGGAGGATATTGGGTAGTTAGATGGATTGAGATAAGGGAGGAGTAAAAATGTGGGAGTTGGGATACACTATGATATAAACAGTATTTACTTAAAATGCACTAATTGTGAGGCTTGGAAGTAACTTTTGAAAAGGATATGTTAGGGATTAATAATTCATGTAACTCTCGGTGAACTCAGGTGCTTGAGATTAGCAACTATCCATTTCCTGAGTCTGCCTCTTTTTCTTGGTCAAGTCTCTGCAGTCTACAGTTTAACTGTGTGGTCTTGGAGTGGCAGGGCCTATGGGTGTCACAGTTAGGGCTGATTCTGAGTGCCAGCCCCCAGGTAGGCTAGGCCTCCAGTAGCCTAGCTGGGTTTTTCTGCTGCAGGTGTTTTGGGGCCCTTCCTTCTCCTACTGGTTCTGTGTGAAGACCTGCAGGGTGCTTATGTGGTGTTGATGGTCTCTCCTCCCCTTCCAGCTCCTCAGGGAGGTTTCTGCCTACAATGGGCACCTGGCTCCAAAAGGAAGTGGCCTGCAACTTCATTTGCTCCTATGATGGCTGGCCCCCACTCCTGCAGCACTTGGCAGAGGTAGCCTCTGTTTGCAAAGAGTGCCTGGCTCCCCGAGGCCCTACAGGTTGTTTCCCAGAGATGGCTAACCCTCCATGCAGTCCAGATCTTTGAGGAGGTTTTCATAGCCGCCTCTGTGATGCAAGCCTGGCTTTCCAGGGGGCCTGCAGTGCAGTCTGCCTGTGAAGGCTATGCCTCCCCTTCCACCTCTTAGAGGAGATCTTTGTTGCCTGCAATAGGCACATCAGTTGCACCAGCAGCAAGTTCATGGCGTGTAGTTTTGAATTTTGGTGGGAGTCTGTGCAGCGTGGGTGCCCAAGGTTGGGGCTCTGAGCTGCCCTATCCCCAGATGGCATGGCAGCACGATTTTTGGCCCTCTAGCTGCCCTAGCCAGTGCTTTTCCACACTTCCCTGCTCCTTCTCCCCATGGGTCTCTCCTCCTTGCCTCTGGCCCCCAGAGGCGCTTCCTCTCTCTCTCAGCCTCCTGAGCCCAGCTCTCAAACAGTTCCTCCCCTGCAGGAGTTCAATTCCTCATTCCCTCCAGAGTTTGCACTCACTGTCCACACTTCACTGCTCAGATTTCTACTCAACAGGGAGCCTGAAGCTTTCTTCAGTTAGAGCTGCCCCTCTATGCAGAGCTGCCACAGCCCAGAGCTGACCTTGGCCTGCCGGCCATCTGGCCAGCAGGTTCCAAACTGTATCACCTACTCTCCTGTAGGTCTTTGCAGCCTCTGAGCTGTGCACCCCTAAGTTCAGATGCTTACTGCTCCAATTTCCAGGGACCTGCAGACATCTCTTGCTCCATACTTTACCCTCCAGCTGCTCTGGCACTCTAGAAAGCTATCAGCACTGCTCTCTATTCTGTCACCATCTTCCTAGGTCTCTACTTTCTCACCATCTTTTTCCTTCATCCTGAGGGTTTTATTTTATTTATTTTTATTTTTAAAAAATATTTTATTTATTATTTTTAGAGAGAGGGAAAGGGAGAGAGGCAGAGAGGGAGAAAGACATCAGTGTATGGTTACCTTTCACCTGCCTCCAGCCACAGAGCTGGCTGGATACCTGGTTTACAACCTAGTTATGTGCCCTCACTGGAAATCAAACCAGTGACCTTTGGGTTCACAGGCCGGCTCCTTATCCATTGTGCCACCAACCAGGGCCATCCTCAGGTTTTTAAACTCAGCTTATAAGAGACCAGTGAATACAGCAAAAGCAAGAAGATAACCCTCCTCTCCAACTTAGGTTATACCAACTATATATTTTTTCTGTTATTGATTGGGTTTCCATATAAGATACCAACTGAAGAATGTTCTAATCAAACACTTTCATTTTACGTATCACCTGTAAACCTCTGTGGATTAAAAAATGACAGAGAAGAAAACTCAAAATATAAAAAATAATGTAAGGGAGAGAATCTAAGATGGAAGTATAGGCAATCAGAAACCAGTACAATTGCCTCAAAACTAGGGATAACCAGAAATCCCAGATTATCCAATAAAACAAAGATATAAAGAAGAAATACTCATCCAGTCAGGTAAGAGGGGTAGAGCCAGGACAGAGAAGATATAGTTTGGTGGAGTAACTTGGCACTGGTGTGGTTTGGCAGTACAGGTGCAATAGCTACAATGGGATGATGACTATGGCTGACCAGCAGAAAGGGCAGTCATAGTAGGAACACCTGTTGAATGTTCTTGACTCCATACCAGACCACATGGCTCCTGATTCCAGCTTCCAGCACTGGGGTTGGGGGAGGGGAGGATAATGCCTCATTGCTTCTGACTGTGAAAACCACTAGGGGCTGAGGCAGGGAAGAAACTGCTGGTCTTTTAGCAGAATTTGTATGTTTAGAGACCCCCAAGTTACTGGAACACCCATAGACCCACCCACTCTGGAACTATGTCAAGGACAAGAGCTAGAGAAGTGCCAGTCCCATACAGAAAGTGGGAGGTAGTGCCTGGAAAAGGGGCCAGTGCTGAGCAAGCAGCATTGTTCCCTTGTAGACCCCTTCCCTACATACAGCACCACAATGTGGCAAAATGGGTTGCCTATACCAATGAATATCTAAGGTTCTGCCCCTTACAACATAACAGGTGCCATAACTCTACCTAAGACACAGATGCAAACACAGGAGTCTGTCAAGTTGAGGAGACAGAGAAATATGTCTCAAAACAGGGTAACAGATCAAGGTCCCAGTGATTGATCTGAGCACCAAAGAAATAGCCAGCCTCACAGACCAACAGATATTCAACCCGAGAGATGCACAGTTACTGATGATAAAGATGCTCATAAACTTGACAGAAATGCTTAAATATGGCAAGTGCAGAAAGGAAAAAGTGAAGGCTAGGCTAAGTGAAATGAAGCAAAATCTGCATGAAACCAATGGTGAAGGAAAGGAACAAAGTTCAAATCAACAATTTGGAACATAAGAAATAGATGGTCAGTTCTGACTGTAGCACAGTGGATAAGTGGATAAGGCACCAGCCTGCAAACCTGAAGGTCACAGGTTCAATTCCCCAGCCAGGGCACATAACCAGGTTGCAAGCCAGGTCTCCAGCCAGGTCCGTGGCTAGAGGCAGGGGAAGGCACAACCATACATTGGTGTTTCTTTCCCTCTCTGCCTTTATCCCTTTCTCTCTCTGGAAATAATAAATAAAATCTTAAAATAAAATAAAAAAGAAAAGAAAAGAAAGAAAGAAAGAAAATGGTCAACCAGTACAGAATAGAAAGACAAGAATTGAAAAAATTGAGGAGAGGCTTAGGAACCTATGGGACAACTTTAAATGTGTGAATATCAGAATCATAGGGGTGCCAGGAGGAGAAGAGGAAGAGCTAGAAATTGAAAACTTATGTGAAAAAATAATGAAGAAAACTTCCCTAATTGAAGAAGGAACTAGACATACAAGTCCAGGGAGCACAGAGAGTCCCAAACAAGCTAGGACAAGCTAGATCCAAATTCTGACACATCAGAATTAAAATGCCAAAGGTTAAAGATAAAGAGAGAATCTTAAAAGCAGCAAGAAAAAAGAAGAGAGTTAACCTACAAAGGGATTCCTATAAGACTCAGCTGATTTCTCAAAATAAACTTTGCTGCCAAGAATGGCCTGGCAAGAAGTATTCAAAGTGATGGAAAGCAAGGACCTATAATGTTACTCTATCCAGCAAAGCTATCATTTAGAATGGAAGGTTAGATAAAGTGCTTTCCAGACAAGGTAAAGATAAAGGAGTTCATCATCACCAAGCCATTATTATATGAAATGTTAAAGGGACTTATTTAAGAAAAAGAGGATCAAAATTATGAACATTAAAAAGACAACAAACTCACCACTATCTACAACAGAACCTAAAAGATAAAAGTAAAAAACAAAAACAAACTAAGCAAACAACCAGAATAGGACAAGAATCATAGGTATGAAAATCATTGGGAGGGTTACCAGCTGGGAGCAGGCAGGGGGCAAAATGAGGAAATGGTGCAGGGGATTAGGAAACATAGTTGGTGGGTACAAGATAGACGGGGAGTGGGAGGATAAGAATAGTAGAGGAAAGGGTAAAATCAGGGAATTTATATGCACACCCCATGAACTAAGGGGGCCATTGGATTGTGGGAAGGAATGGAGGTCTTGGGTGGAGGGGAGCAAAGGGAAAAGAAATTAGGACAATTCTAACAGCATGATCAATAAAATGAAGTTAAAAAAAAGGGAAAGAATTTATTGATTCACAGATATGATTGTTATTAATTCTTTTTACCCTCTCCTCACTGATTGAGATTTTATCCCTTAATTAATTCAGTGAAAATGGAATTGTTTCACACTACTGAAATAATTTCTTTATTAAACAATCTTTTTGAGAGTTTACTATGTAGAAATCACTGTCCAGGCACAAAGATACCATGGAAGTAGTTCATACTCTCAGTATATTCTTATGGTGTGGATGACCTAAACTTCTGAGGAGGTAGTATAGAATGCCAAATAACTGTAACCACTTTGAAAGGAGAAATTACTCAAAATTAGAAATGATATAGAGAAGGTTTTTTTTTTTTTTTTTCTTTAACAGAAGTTAGGTTTTAGCTGGGTATTATTGAAATAGGGGACTAAGGATAAGATATTCCAAGTGTAGACTACTTTTAGTAAAATCAGGGATTTAGGAAATGTCAAGGCTCCTACAGGGAGGATGATAGTAACATTAGTTTACTTGGAACAACAGCAAGTTGGTAACAAAGGTATTGAGCTGCTAAGCATGGACTAGTGAGTGGATCATCTGGTGATAGTTGAGGCCACTCATTCATATTATGAGAGATAGATGTTCCAGTAGTCAACTCTATGGTCTAACTCTGGTATAAGAACAGTCTTTCATTTTCTGTTTTCTCATTCCATCTCCCTCAGCCACCTCTTTGCCCACTTTTTTAAATGGACATGTTTGATTTAAGACATCACTTCTAATACCCCTACCTTGCCATCATCAATCACTAAATTCCCAATATACTGGAAAAATAGGTAATATAGGAAGTGGGAAATAATAGAAAAGTTTTGAACAGTGGTGTGATATCTTTGAAAAATAGATTTATTTTTTCAATAGATTTATTAGAAAGGCTTAAATTGGAAGATCCACTGGCAATTTGCAGGCAGGAATACTATATAAAAATACATTTATACAAAGAGTTCTTGAGTTACTATGTGCTGTGTATTGTATGTATATTTCTAATTTAATTTTATGTAGTTATTAATAATATTCCAACTTGATAAATAGGGAAACTAAGGTACAAGAAAATTTAAGTAATTTTCCCAGTATAAATTCACCAGCAAATAAGGGCTGAGATATAATCCTAAACCTTTATACTGTTAAAGTTTCTCCCATTTGTTATTCTTTATTTTGGAGTTAAACTAGATGGTTGAGTTCGTCATTCTCCTCAGATCAAGGCACATTGTCATCTTTGATCTATGCAAGACCCCTTTCTAATTTTATTTATTCATTTTTATCCTTTCCCCAAATCCTTATATCCTGTTTCCATCACTCTCTTTCCATAGCCAAACAATTCAGTGTGCTTGTGTGTATTTGTTTCTTATACATGTTCTTTAAAATGTGTATCATTATTTTGTGTGCATGTTTTTAATTTATATGATACAAATTATATATCTTCCTTGTTTTTTCATTAAAGACTATATTTTTAAGATTCATCGATGTTTTTAAGAGTGCTTCTAATTCATTGATTCTAACTGTAACTTCTTCCCTTTCAATTACATTCAATTAATTCCTTAAAGTGAGGGCAGACTTGGAAGGCAACATTCATAAATATTAATTAATCAATTAGCATATTAAAAGCAATTCAGTTAACAAAACATTTGTTGAATACTTACTACCAGACATTGTGTTTGATATTGGGAATACTGAGATAAATTAAATCCAAAACTTATCCTTAAGAGATGGGAACCCAATCATGCAAATAAATAATTACAGTTTAATGGCTTATGGGCAGTTGTAGACATGAGCTGAAGAAACAGTAACAGCACAGATCAGGGTGTGATTGTTTCTGCTCCGGGCTCTGAGAAAAATGGGTGAAATATGGAACAAAAGAGTGACCTTTTCTGGGTTTCAAAGAATGAGTAGGAGGAGTGTGCTGAGTGGAGGGGTGGAGAAAAGGTATTCTAGGAAAAAGCACTTTTGACAATTGTTTAATTGTTTGTCCTCCCCATGGTCCCTTCTAAAGACCTGTGATGTTCACAATCTCTCAGAACAACAGCAGTGTTTACCCCAGAGCCAGGCTTATTGTCTGAGGGGTGGGCACTTGGGACCTAACACAAAGGACACCTACTGGGGATTCAGCAAGCAAACAGTGTGGTCTCGGTTAAACAGGTAAGTTGATCCAATCCACTCTTTCCCTTGAAATTTGAACGAAGAGGCCTCAGCAGGTGGTCAGGAGGTGCAGGAAAGTGGAACTTATAGGTCTTGATGGCTGGTGGTTATTCAGTCATTTGCATGTGGATGAATAAAGAAAGAGTTGGCCTTCAAGTAAACCAAGGGAGTAAAGTATCTCTGGGGTGGTGAGGAATGTAGCCTCAGTTCCTTGCCCCTTTCCTGTCCTCAGCTCCTGGTCTGTAAGCTGGGCTTGGCTTTCTACCTCCAGCTCCATGAAGTTTCTCTGAATTTTTACAATCAATATCCTTTTATTGAGAACCATTTTGCATTTCTATTACTAATAACTTAATGAATAAAGCGTATACACCAAGGCACACAGACTTGAGAGACTATGATCTGTTGACAGAGCTATTGTTTGTTTACTATTGCCAAGTATAAAATATGTGAGCAGGGTTAAGGGAAAATCTGAGGGAGGAACCAGTAGGGCTTGGTGACAAATAGATACAGACATCATGATAACTGGCTCTCAAGTTCCATGTTGGAACTTCTCAAGTTGGAAGTCCCTGAGAGAATGGTGATAACATTAATATAAAGCAAAGAGATCACAGGAAAAAGAGAGAAGAATTCAATTTTTGATATGTGAGCAGACTTTGGGAAGCATATAAGTATCAAATGGTAAGTTGGAAATTGAGGAGCTGAGGGCCTACGTAACATTAGAGAGAGAAAGGACAGAGGGTCTCAGTGAGGAGGAGCCAGGAGTGGGACTAGAAACAATCCAAAATGGGGGCTGGGAACCAAAAGGAGAAAAATTTAAAGCAAATAAAATAGTAACAGTAATAGTAATTACTAATAATAGTAGTGATAATAATTATGAGTATGGTTGTGATAGTCTATAAAACACAGATAAGTTATCATATAAATGAAGATTAGAGGAAAAGCAAGATAGAAGTGCAACATCCCCATAAACCCTCCCATTTTAGACACATTTCCAGTGACCTTTATGTCCTTCCACAGATCTGGCTTTAACAAGAATGCTATTTGTGATAGTGGAATCTGAAGTCATGGAATCTGCTCTGTTGAAAGCTGCTTTATTTGATAGTCAACACAATGTCATATGTGATTACCAAATATTTTTTGATTAATAAGATGAGCAGTGTTTCTGTGCTAAAGTTATCCTGATAATCTCCAAGTTAGGAAGCCATAACCTTGGCATGTGAGGAGGTGGGGAGGGACACTGAGACCTCTATGTTCCAAAAAGATCTGTAATGAAGGCAGACTTCTGGGCATCCTTAAGGAAGTGCCCGCTAATTTGGATCTGGAGTTTTGAGGGAATTTAAATTTGGGGATTCCCCATGTGAAGTTATGTTGCCAATCATGTGCTCAGCTAAAAATACTCTTTTCTAGGAATGCTCATACGAGTGATGTGTTGTTAGTTTGGAAAGAGAATAAAGGACAAATGTAGCCATTGTCCCTGTTCTGCAGACTTAAAACCAATTAATTAAATCCACTTTGCTTTCTGGGCTTATGGTCGCTTTGTGTAGTTCAGACTGGAATCTTGTCACATCCAGAAGATTGCTGTTGTCCAGGTTACCATGGCAGCTAAATTTTTCCTTTTTGTAAAATTATCCCAGCCCTTGGCTTCAGTTAGCCTCATAAGCTGGTGTATTATTAGCTTAATGAAGGGGCCCTTTCTGCAAATTCTTCCAATACTGTTAGGTGGCTGTCCAAGTAGCATGGTGTTGCTGTGTTTAGTATCTTATTCTCAGCATCTATCTGGAGGTCTCTGAGGTCTCTTTTAAAGCTGGCAGATTAGTACCAGAGGACATCCTGCTGCTTCTGAGGGAAATTCATCCACTTCTTCCTTAAATGTGACCAATATGACTGATGTTGCCACCCCCTTGCCCTTTCCCATTCTTAGTTTCATACTTTGAAGGGTGGCTTTGGCACCATCCAAGCACTCAGAGCTATTGTCTGTGTAAAGATTCATTTTTTCATGTCTGTAGCTTTAATGCAACATACTCTGGGATCAATTTCAAACTCTAATGATTAACACATGTTTATTCATTCCAAGTGGAGCTGTGGCTGCAGCCCCTGCTCCACACATGTTACTGGGTTTGAGGATTTTTTTTGTTGTTTTATTACTTTTCCTCCCTAGGTTGGATCTTCACATGAATCAGAAGAAGCAACCAATAATTAGCTCTGGAAATCTTTGTCCTCTGCCTTGGAGGTACTTTTCTGCAGATACTATTTACCCATAAGGTGTGTAACCATGTCACTTTCTAGGCTCTGTGCAATAGTCATTGGAGTTCAACGTTGTGCCAGGCATTAAGCTCCATTCTGTATGTGTGCTCCCATAGCATGACAGCCTCTAATGGCAAATTTACCTTCAGAAACTCTGGCAATAATGCACACCAGAAAAACACAGATGGAAAAAAGCAGTCCTTGACTGAGTCTAAAATATGATAGGTGAACATTTAATGACACAGAGGCAGCTGTTCATGATGAGGTTAGAAAAATTAGGGACATCTTTTTCATTAATTAAGAAAAGTTAAACATAGGGTTGCCATTATCAGCTGCAGCTCACATTTCCCTGGGTGGCATCCCAGAGAGGCAGGCTCAGGTTTGGGGTCAGAGATGGGAGGCACTTACTTCTCACCCTCACAATGACAGCACTATCAGCTCTACTTAGTGACCCAGCAAGAGAGCTGTATTAACCAAATAGGCAAAAACACAGATTTCTATTAAATTGTGATTTAAAGAGGAATTACTTTTGGTTACTTTCACCTCTTCTCTAAACTATATCTCAAACCTAATCTCAGAGAAAATTGAAATTTCTTCAAATGCATCCTAGCAAAGGGGGTTAAAGAGCCACTGTGAAATTTATTTCATCTCTGGATTTACAACTTTGTTAAGCAAAACTATAGAAAAAGCATAAAATGAAAGAGACTTAAAAAGCAATAAACCACTAACAAAAAAGCTGTTCCAGCCAAGACTTTTCCTGCTTAAAAGGAAAGGAAGCAAGTAAGCATGACACATAACGATTTGTATTTTTTTCTAGCTTTAATATTCAGTAAATGATTATGGAGAAGGGATATGTGGATTTCCTATTTTTTTTCCTGACCTAATTCTTCTCTGTTGGCATTTACCTCTTCTGAACCTGAGGTCTCTCTGATGGAACTATCAGTTTTAAATCTTGAAAGAGAGTTAAACAATTGTGATTTTTAAACAGTATCTGACACACTAAGAATGCAGAGTAAATGCCAAACTATAATCACTTAAATGTATGCGCTCTTTCATTTATTCCACTTTTCATGTTCTGTGTTGGTTTGAAGACTCAGGGAATTTCTTGTTTTTACAAGACTCATATAATCATGTGGAGCCAGGTGGTCTCAGACTGAGGTGTAAGCACAGCCACCAGCAGGTTTTCTGCCAAGGGAATCATCCGCTCCATACTTTTCTGATTGGCTATAAACAGCATCACTTGTGAGGTTGTTGAAATAATTTGTTGTTATAATTACAGTGACATTTTTGGCATCTCATAATCGTATAAAAGTGTAAATATAGAAAGATGCTATTTTAGAGGTTTTGTTTCTTAACTCAGGTTTTGTTTCATGGAAGGGAAGAAAGGATTAAGAATGCCACTTGTTTACGAAAGGAGCCAGTTGCATGATAATAGAAGAGAAAATGAATGTGGAAATCAAGAGCTCTTCCTGAAGAAGAGATATAGATAGAGACTTCAAAATTGACTTGGCTTTTTTAGTCAAAGTACAACTTCATACATACAAGTGAAGTTAAGACATGTGATGATCTTAGTCCCACTGATGGCCTCAGTCAAACCAGGCAACTACCATTTTCCATGGGCTTTTACATTTTTCTTTTAATTTAATTTTATTGTTGTATTACATCCATCCCCTTTTTACTCTCCTCTTTCCCCTGAGTACTCACTCCCCCACAAAGTCAATCCCACATGTTGCTCATGTCCATGGTTCTTCCATACTAGATTCTTGGCTTTTACATTTTTGATAACAACATTTTAGTTGAGGAGTCACAAATGTCTGAAAAAGAAATATTTAGAATAGTTGTACTATAGGAATCTTTGAAAAATACAGCAAATTTTGAGTTGACAAAATACTCCTATCATTTTCAAATGTTCAATCAACATCAATTTTTAAAAAATGAAGTTTATTGAGAAAATGCTGTTTGTAAGTGGGCCACAGTTATGTGTGTCTTTAAACCATGGCCCAAGATTTTAAATGGCATGTTATCTACGTAAGTGATATTGACTGATGAAATTATAAAGTACCAAAGTTTTTATTTTATTTGTTTATTTACTTATTTATTCAGCTTTATTGAGTTATAATTGACAGATAAATTATAATTTAAAATGTACAAAGTAGATTTTTTCCAAGAGGCAGAAAAGTAAGTGGAGCAACACTAATCTTTTCTCAGGACCAATGTGGAATTACAACTTAATTGGGGAGAAATCATCCAGAATAACTGACAAAACACCAGCTGGAAAGAGGCCTTATAACCACAGACATAACAGAAGAGGCTGCTTCATCATAATGTGACTGGTAGGAATTATGAAGACATGAGAGGGCTGGCTGGGCTACTACCTGCACCAGCAGCCGAAGTGATGGAGCTGGTGGTTCCTCCTGAGAAGGGTGGGTTACAAGCCTCTAGCTGGGCTTCCCAATCTATAGCAACACAGCTGAGAGTAAAACAACATACAGCTGAGAAGGGCAGAAAGCCATGGCATTTGCCAGCCTGAGACAGCAAGAGACAGAATTATTAAAGTGACCATAAACAAAAGTACATGGGCACCTCTTACCCTGGGCTCCAGCAGAGGGAGGGCAGAGTGGACTAGAGACACTTAAGGAGAGTTTAGAGCAGTGGCTTGGAGGAGGGAAATGAAGGAGCAGGCATCGGAGTTCTAGTGCTGATTTATCCTCCACACTGCAGGCTCACTACACTGTGCCAAGTGGCATCTGAATGAGGGGACCTCATAGCCCCACCCACTGGAATCAATCTGCCTTGCAGATTGATCCTTGCAGCTGATCATTGATTTGATTATAACAGAATCAATCTGTTTTGCCCAGTGGTGCCTGAGCCTGGTAACTGATCACAGATTGATTGGATTACAACTGTATTAATTGGTCCTGCCCAGTGATGCCTAAGGTGACCACTGATCAGAGATTGATCAGATTACAACTTAACTAATTTGTACCATCAGAAATATCTACACCTGACAGTTGAGCACAGATTAATTGGATTAAAAACTGAAGGGCACAGATTGAAACAGTAGATCTCTGGTTGGTTCCAACAGGTTGACTAGGCCCAGACTATGAAATGATCTGAAGTCACCAGAGGTGGATCTAGGAAATAAAGAAAGTGCACCACTACATGACAGAAGGTCAGAAGTTCACATCACCAAAACAAGGAACTGAAAAAAGCCCAGTCTAAAAAGCAGCCCTGGCTGGTAGCACAGTGGATAAAGTCCCGGCCTGTGAACCCAAAGGTCACAGGTTCGATTCCCAGCCAGGACAATATAAATAGGTTGTAAGCCAGGTTTCCAGTCAAGTCTGTGGCTGGAGGCAGGTGAAAAGCCTCCATTTCACCTGCCTCCATACCAACAACACCATACATTGATGTTTCTCTCTCTCTCTCTGTCTCTCTCTCTTCCCCTCTTTCTAAAAATAATAAAATAAAATCTTTAAAATAAAAAAATAAATAAATAATAGAAAGCAAAAGCAGTCCTGGCTGGTGTGGCTCAGTGGATTGGCACTGGCCCGCAAACCCAAGAGTTGGCTGGTTTGATTCCCAGTCAGGGCACATAACCAGGTTGCAAGCCAGGTCTCTAGCCAGGTCTCCAGCTAGAGGCAGGCGAAAAACAATCTTACACTGACGTTTCTCTCCCTTTCTTCCTCCCTCTTTGCCCTTCTCTCTAAAAATAATGAACAAAATCTTTAGAAAAATGACAGATAAAAAGCAAAAGCAAACAAGAAGAGACACCTAAAAATGGGGAGAAAAAGAAATAGTTCATCACCAAAAGAAAAGGAGGAACGCCCAGAAAGACTGCTAAATAAAATAGAGGAAAGAAAACTTATCAGATATGGAATTCAAAATAATGATGATAGAGAAGTTCAATGAGCTCAGCCAGCTCAAAGAAAACTACAAACAACTCCAGGGGAACTACAAACAACTCCAGAGGAACTATGAAGAACTCTAGGGAAGCTACAAGAAACTTAATGAGAACTATAATAGCATTAAAAAGGACATAGAAACTATCAAAAAGAGCCAAAAGGAAATGAAGAATACAGTTTCCAAATCGAAGAATACAGTAGAAGGAATCAATAGCAGGCTAGAGGAAGCAGAGGACTGGATCAGCCAGGTGGAGGAAAACATAGAAAAATATTCCAAGACAGTGTAACAAAATAAAAAAAGACTGAAGAAGAATGAAGAGGTTTTAAGAGAGGTGCAGGACAACATGAAATGCAGTAACATCTTTATCATAGGGATACAAGAAGGAGAAGAGAAACAAGGAATGGAAAACCTGTTTGAAAAAGTAATAATAGAAAACTTCCCTAACATGATGAGTAAAAATGTTACTCAAGTTTAGGAAGCACAGACTATCCAAATGAAGACAAATCCAAATAGACGCACTCCAAGACACATCATAATTAAAATGAAAAAAATTTAAAGACAAAGAGAGAATCCTAAAAGCATCAAGAGAGAAACAGCAAATAACATATAAGAGGACTCCAATAAGGTTACCAAAGGATTATTCAACAGAAACAATACAAGCCAGAGGGAAATGGCAAAAAATATTCCAAGTTAGGAAAAACAAAGGTTTGCAACCAAGAATACTCTACCTAGCAAAGCTCTCATTCAAAATGGAAGGTGAAATAAGGAATTTCTCAGGCAAAAAAAAAAAAAAAAAAAAAAAAAAAAAAAAAAAAAAAAAAAAAAAAAAAAAAAAAAAAAAAAAAAAAAAAAAAAAAAAAAAAAAAAAAAAAAAAAAAAAAAAAAAAAAAAAAAAAAAAAAAAGGCTAAAAGAATACGTCTCCACCAAACTAGCATTGCAAGAGATGATAAAAGGCCTGCTTTAAAATGATGAAGAAACAGAGAGAGACAGAGAGGAATACAGGTACAAAGGGGGAAAATGTCAATGAATAAGTACCTGTCAATAATAAGCCTAAATGTAAGTGGATAAAATACACCAGTCTAAAGACATGGCGTAGCTGAATGTATAAGAAAACAGGACCCACATATATGCTCTCTAGAAGAGACCCATCTTAGAACAAAAGATCAACACAGATTGAAAGTGAAGGGAAGGAAAAATATATTTCAATAAAATGAACATAAAAAAAGGCTGGGGTAGCAGTACTTATTTCATACAAAATACATTTCACAATGAAGGCCATAAAAAGAGACAAAGCAGGTTATTTCATAATACTTGAGGGGACAATCCACCCAGAAGATATATAACCTTGTAAACATATATGCTCCCAACCTAGGAGCACCCAAATGTATAAGGAAAATCTTGGAGCACTTCAAGTAGGATATGGACAGCAACACACTAATAGTAGGGGGTTTTAATCTCATTATCAACAATGGACAGATCTTTCAAGCAAAAACGACCCAAGGAGATTGTGGCATTGGACAAATCTCTAGGTGAAATGGACTTAACTGATACATATGTACAGAACTTTTCACCCCAAAGAAGCAAAATACACATTCTTTTCAAATGCACATGGAATATTCTCAAAGATAGACACATGATATAACACAAGACAAGCCTACACAAATTCAAGAAAATTGAAATCATACCAAACATCTTCTCAGATCACAATGGCTTGAAACTAGAAACCAATCTCAAGGAAAAAAACAAAACAAAAGTATTTTAATTCATAAAGACTGAATAACATGCTATTAAGTAATGAATGGGTTAACAATGAGATCAAAGAAGAAATAAAAAAATTTCTGGAAATCAATGAAAATTAATTCACAATACCCCAAAACCAATGGGACACAGCAAAGGCAGCCCTCAGAGGAAGTTCATAGTGATACATGCCTACCTAAAAAGGTTAGACAGAATAAGCTTATACAAACAACCTAACCATAAGCTACAATAACTAGAGGAGCAACAGCAAACAAAGCCCAGAGTGAGTAGAAGGAAAGAAATAATCAAGATCAGAGGAGAATTAAATGACATAGTGACTAAAACTACAATACAAATCAATAAATCCAGGTGCTGCTTCTTTGAAAAGATAAGCAAAATAGACAAACCTTTAACCAGACTCATCAAGAAAAAAAAAAGAGAACCCAAATTATCAAAATCAAAAACAACAGAGGAGAAGTCACAGCCGATACCACAGAAATGCAAAGGATTCTTAGAAAGTACTACAAACAACTATATGACAAAAAGTTTGACAATCTGGGTGAAATGGACAAATTTCTGGAAATGTATAATCTTCCAATAGTGGATCAGGAAGAAGCAGAAATCCTGAATAGACTGATAACAACTAGTGAAGTTGAAGCAGTAATTAAAAAACCTCCCAGGTCACAAGAGCACCAGACCAGATGGCTACACAGGCAAATATTACCAAACATTTAGAGAAGAATTACCACCTATCTTTCTCAACATAACCCAAAAAATCCAAGAAGAGGGAAGACTTCCCAACTTTCTTTATGAGGACAATATTATTCTAATCCCAAAACCATGTCAAGGCACAACTAAGAAAGAAAACTACAGGCCAATATCTCTGATGAACATAGATGCTACAATTCTCAAGAAAATATTAGCAAACCATATCCAGCAATGCAATAAAAAGATCATACACTATAATCAAGTGGGATTCATCCCAGGGATGCAAGGATGGTACAACATTTGCAGATCAATAAATGTAATGCACTACATAAACATACTGAAAGGGAAAAAACATAAATCATATCAATAGATGCTGAAAAAATATTTGATAAAGTACAGCAACCATTTATGATAAAAACAATCAGCAAAATGGGAATAGAGGAAGCAACCTCAACATAATAAAGGCCATATATGAGAAACCTGCAGCCAACATTGTACTCAATGGGCAAAAACTAAAAGCTTTCCCCCTAAGATCAGGAACAAGACAAGGCTGTCTACTCTCTCCACTTCTGTTCACCATCATTTTGGAAGTTCTAGCCATAGCAATTGAATAAGAAAAAGGAATCAAAGGTATCCAAATTGGAAAGGAGGAAGTAAAACTGTCACTATTTGCAGATGACATGATAGTGTACATACAAAACCTGATGGAGTCCACCAAAAAACTACTCAACCCATCGGTTTTTGCTAAGTAAGCAAATTTAGCAAAATATCTGGATATAAAGTTAATATTTAAAAATCAAAGTCATCGTTTTGGTATAGCAACAATGACGCATCAGAGATAGAATCTAAAAAACAAATCCCATTTACCATAGCAATAAGAAAAATAAAATAGTACTTAGGAATAAACTTAACCAAGAAGGTAAAAGACTTGTACTCAGAAAACTACAGAGCAATGAAGAAAGAAATTAAGGAATATACAAATAAATGGAAGCATATATCATGTTCATGGATGAGAAGAATTAACATCATTAAAATGTTCATACTACCCAAAGAAATCGATAGATTCAATGCAATTCCAATTAAAATACCAATGACATATTTCACAGATCTAGAAAAAATATTTCAAAAATTTATATGGAGCCAAAAATGACTACAAATAGCCACAGAAATCTTGAGAAAGAAGAACAAGGCAGGAGGAAACACAATGCCAATTATCAAACTTTACCACAAGGCTACTATAATCAATATAATCTGGTGCTGGCATTAGAATAGACATATATATCAATGGAACAGAATAGAGAGCCCAGAAATAAACCCAGGACTCTTTGGTCTATCAATATTTGACAAAGATGGAAGGAACATAAAATGGAGTGAAAATAGCCTCTTCAACAAATGGTATTGGGAGAATTGGACAGGGTAATGCAAATAAATAAATAAATAAATAAAATAAAGCTAGATCACCAACTTACACCAGAATAAACTCAAGTTGGATAAAGGATTTAAGCATAAGCCCTGTCACCATAAAAGTCCTAGAGGAAAACACAAGAAGTTAAGTTTCAGATATCTCACAGAGAAATATTTTCACCAATACTTCTCCCAGGGGTTACTCCAAGGAACAAATAAACAAATGGGACTACATCAAACTGAAAAGTTTCTGTTCAGCTAAAGAAAACACCAGCAAAATGAAAATGGAACCAATCATATGGGAAAATGTATCTGCCAATGATATCTCAGATAAGGGTTTCATCTTCAAAATACATAAAGAGCTTATGCAACTCAACACCAGGTAAATAGAGAGTCTAATTAAAAAATGGGTAAAGGGCCTGAACAGACACTTCTCTGAAGAAGACATACAAAGGCCCCAAAAGCATATGAAAGAATGCTCAATACCACTAGCCATTAGAGAGATGCAAATTAAAACCACAAAGAGATACCACCTCATACCTGTTAGAATAACCATCATTAACAAACCAACAAGTGCTGGTGAGAATGTGGAGAAAAGGAGATCCTGGTGCATTGTTAATGGGAATGCAGACTGGTGCAGCCACTATGGAAAACAGTATGGAGTTTTCTTAAAAATCTGAAAATGGAACTGCTTTTTGACTCAGCAATTCCACTGCTAAGATTATACCCAAAGAACACTGAAACACCAATTCAGAAGAATCTATGTACCCCTATGTTCATAGCAGTGCTATTTGCAATAGCCAAGTTCTGGAAACAGCCTAAGTGCCCATCAGTGGATGAATGGATCAAAAATATTTGGTACATTTACACAATGGAATACTACACAACAGAAAGAAAAAAGAAACTCCTACCTTTTTTCAACAGCGTGAATGGAACTGGAGAGTATTATGCTTAGGAAAATAAGCCAGTCAGTGCAAGACAGATACCATATGATCTCACCCAATACAGGAGACTAAGGAACAAAACAAACAAACAAGCAAAATAGAACCAGAGGCATGGAAACAAGGAACAGATTTTCAGTGCGCAGAGGGGAGGGGAGAGGGTGAGAAAGAGGCAAAGAAGGGAAACAGTTTAGTCAAGGAACTAGCATGGATGACTTATGGACATGGATAACGTGTGGGACTGACTGTGGGAGGGGTATGTGGAGGGTGGGGCAGGGGAGATCAGTGGAGGGAAAATGGGATAAATGTAATACAACAACAATAAAAAAATAAAAAATAAAAATAAAATGTACAATGTGATTATTTGATATGAGTATACATTGTAAAGGATGCAAACAACTGAGTTAATGTATTTATCACCTCACATATTTACTTTTAGGGAGGGGGTGGGTGACAAGCTTTAAGTTCTTTCTTAGCAAATTTTAATTACACACCACAGTGTTATCAACTATAGTCACCATGTTAGACATGAGATTTGCAGACTTTATAAATCTTAAAACCAAAAGTTTGTGCCCTTTAACCAACCTCTCCCTTATTCTTGACCCTTATACACTGGCAATTTATATCCTCTCTTTTTCTATGAAAACATGTTTTATTAGATTACACATATAAGTAATACCATGCAGTGTTCTGACTTATTTCACTTAGCACAATGTTCTCCAGATTCATCTAAAAACCAAGTGATATTCCATTGTATACATATAACACATCTCCTTTATCCATTCATCCATTGACAGACATCTAGGTTGTTTCTATACTATGGCTACTGTGAATAATGCTGCAGCAAATATGGAAGCACATGTATCTTTTCAAGGTAATGATTTCATTTCTTCTGGCTATCAACCAAAGAAGTAGGATTGCTGGGTCATGTAGTAGTTCTAGTTTTAATTTCTTTCTTTTTTATTTTTTAAAATTTTATTGTTGTATTACATCCATCCCCTTTTTGCTCCCCTCTGACTCCCTCCCCACCCACCCATTCCCCTCAAAGTCAATGGAACTGCCTTTTGATCCAGCGATTCCACTACTTGGACTATATCCAAAGAACCCTGAAACACCAATTCATAAGGACCTATGTACACCTATGTTCATAGCAGCACTATTTACAATAGCCAAGTGCTGGAAACAGCCTAAGTGTCCATCAGTGGATGATTGGATCAAAAAACTTTGGTACATTTACACAATGGAATACTATACAGCAGAAAGAAAGAAGGAACTCCTACCCTTTGCAACAACGTGGATGGAACTGGAGGGTATTATGCTTAGTTTTAATTTCTTGATTAACCTCCAAACTGTTTTTCATAGTGGTTGTACCAATTTACATTCCCACCAGCAGTGCATTAGGGTTCCCTCTTCTCTACATCCTCACCAACATTTGTCATCTACTGTCTTTTTGATGAAAGCCATTCTAACATATGTGCTGTCTCATTGTGATTTTGATTTGCATTTCCTGATGATTAGTGATGTTAAGTACCCTTTCTTGTACCTGTTGTCTATTTGCATGTCTTCTTTGGAAAAATGCTCATTCCACTTCTTTGCTCATTTTAAAAAGGAATTATTTGTTTCTTAGGCCAATTCTATTGAGTTGTATGAGTTTGTTATGTATTTTGTATATTAGTCCATTATATATATGTGATCTGTAAATATTTTCTTCCATTTCATAGGTCTTCTTCTTATTTTGTTAATTTCCTTTGCTGTGGGAAAGGTTTTTACTTTGATGTTGTCCTATTCTTTAATTTTTGCCCTTATCATTGCAAAGACCTTTGTCAAGGAGCTTATCTGCTGTCTTTTCTTCTAGGAATTTTATAATTTTAGGTCTTATGTTTAAGTCTTAAATCCAGTTTGGGTTAATTTTTGTGTACGATATGGTACACAGCTTCAGTCTTTTTTTCTGTTGATATTCAGTTTTTTCAACACCTTTTATTGAAGAGATTATGCTTTTTGCACTGGGTATTCTTGTTGTCAAAAATTAAATGACCATATCTGCATTGGTTTATTTCTAAACTATATTACTTTCCATTGATCTATATGTCTGTTTTTATGTCATATCATGCTGTTTTGATTCCTATAGTTTGTAGAGTTTGATATGAGGAATTTGTGACCTTTTGGGGTTCCATTAAAAATTTAAGATTACTTTTTCTATTTCTGTGAGAAATGCCATTAACTTTTGATAGATAGCATTGAATCTACAAACTATTTTGAGTAGTATGAACAGTTTAATGATGTTCACTCTTCTGATCCATGAACATGTATTATCTATTTATTTTTGTCTTCTTCAATTTCTTTCAATAATGTTTTATAGTGCTCAGTGTACAGATCTTTCAAATTCTTGGTTAAATTTATTCCTTGGTATTTTATTCTTCAGATGCAATTACAAATAGGATTGTTTTCTTTATTACTGTTTGGTACTTGCTTGAGCCTAGGGATAATAGCTATAGGAAATGTTTGTGTACCCATTTAATAACTGCTTTTTTGTTTAATATGGTGCTATAAATGCTGAGGCCCATTTGCTACAAAAGCAAAGTGATTTGAGGGCTTATTCCTTAGGTGGCAGCCACAAAATTTGTGGACAAGCTCATTCAGGGAAAACACAAAGACTTTGGTTTTACTACTGGAGTAGGCCAGAGGGAGAATTCAGGTGAAGTGCCCACTGGGTATTTTGGATTTCAGGGAGAATTTCACTTATCCCCTAGATGCAGGCTGATTAACAGCTGGGCCTTCCAGTGGCAGCTGGGGAAGTATGTGGTCAAACCTCTCATTGGGAGAAACTGGGAGATGGGCACACCTGTCTGTTCTCTCTGGCCTGAGCTCAGGGTATAGCCATAAGGAGTACTCACAAGCACACTTAGCAAATGCTTCTTTGCTATAGTTCCGTGTGACATGTTAATGCAAGGCTTGTTGGCTCTCAGAGATAGATGGTGATTTGGTTGGTGACCTTTGGTTGGTGGTTTTAAAAGTTGGGGTGTTCTATGTGTGGTCCACAGGGAGAAACTGGGAGTTGAGGGCTCTCTCTCAAATATATGTTACTTTGAGCAGGTGGGTTTACAGCAAGAGTGGCTCTCAGTCTTTCCTGCCCATTTTGATGTAATTTTTTCCGGCTATCTAATGTGTGGGAGTCACTGAATTAGTTCTTGATTTCTCTCAGAGAGATTTTTTCCCATGTGAAGCCGTACCTTTGTATCTATGGGAGTAGGGAAAGTCAGGAGCCTCCTAAGTTACCATCTTGGTGATGTCACTCCTGTGAACATTTATTTTGGATGCAACTCCTCTTCTGAGTGCCAATGCTGGGACCTCCTCTTTTGACCTAGTAAATCTCACCAAACAGCAAAATGGGAATTGGTATTGTCTCATTTTCTTAGCACAGATTAGGGTTATACTTTCATTTGTTTGTGTAATCTTTCCCTCACATGTCTGTGCAGCTCAAGAAGGTAAAGATCCTGTTTGGTTTGCAACATAGTCTGATTTCAGTCTCTGGCCAAGGGTCTGTGTTGTAAGCTGACAGGCTGTAGGTCAACAGAATGAATGATGAAACAAAAGACTTCAGATTAATTTTTGCTCTGCAATTTATAAGTGCAAATTTGGGCAAGAATTTCACTTATTAGAGACTCAGGTTTTATATTTATAAAATGGTTGGATTGGTCAAGAAGTTCTCCAAGGTCCCCAGTCTTAAATTCCATAAATGCATACAGAATGGACATGTCAGGGCCTTACCACATTTCTTTTTCTGGAAACCATTTACTTAGACTCCAGTTTCATCCCACATGGCAATAACACTTTCCCTGGATATAGCTACTTAGCCCAGGGGTAGACTCTGGAATCTAGTTGGAATGAGCACATTCTCTTTTTCAGGTATTTGGCATTAAGCCTAAGAATGTGACAAACAGAACCTGCTATGGCTACACTGTGACCTATGATTTTGGAACTTTGGGGCGGAGCTTCCTGATCAGTTTGGACATTTAGGCAGCACTCAGATGCAGACACAGAAGAATGAAGAGATGTGTAGAGCAGAGGAGACTTGTGAGTGCAGGGCTCTGGCAGTTCCCAGGCACTCACTGAAGACTATTGCCTTCCTGATCTTGAGTTTGGTAGAGTGGCATGTACAGGGTGTGTGTGATCAATTGGCAATGATGTTGCATCTCCTTATTTCACATGCTTCTTATTAATTTTGAAAAACTATGTTTCTAAGGTTATGGTTTAACATCATTGTTTCAGATATAAAGTATTAAATTCTGAGAGCAGCTATCATGTTGAAGGAATACAATGTTAGAGCAACCATAATTTCTGGACTGCGTGCAGGCGTGGGAATTGTCAACTGAACTTCAGTAACACCTCTTTACATACAATTGACAACATGAAGAAGATGTATGATGCTGATCCTGGTGTTGCCACATCAACAAGGAAAATGCATAAGGTACACAAGAATCAAACAAGTCCAGATACTGTACACAGAATCCAGGAGATCATCAATGAAGATCCAGGATATTTACCTTGACATTTTGAGAGAAGTAGTTGTACTGTGGATAAAACAAGTTGTAAATGCATGTCATTTTATCTTCCAACAAGATGGTGCACCAGCATGTAATGCCAAAAAGGTGCAAGAGTTTCTCAGTGTCAATGTTCCTGAATTCTGGTCAAAGAAAATCTAGCTGCCTAGTTCCCCAGATGCAAATCCTTTATACTATTATGTATACAGCATTTGTGAAAGAGAAGTTAATGAATGACCTCGTTCCAATAAAGAAGCTAAGATGTTGAAGGTAAGATTGAAAACATTATGATGTCCATGGATAAAGAAAAGTTCATTAAAGTGTGTCAAGATTCTGAAGTTAAATTGAGTCTATTATTGTAGCAAATGGAGACTTTCTTGAACAATTTAAAAAATAATGACTATGCTTATATATTTACATATAAGATTAAATTTATTTCAACATATTACACTTTTGTGGCATGTTGTTTCTTATACTAAAATTTTGTCAATTGATTGCATGCACCCTATATACTGATAATTAATTTCTCCTTTCTCAAGTTTTTGGATAAAAAGTAGCTGTAATTCATTTTGTCATTTGTATCCAGAGGCCAAGTTGATCTACACATACATTCTTCTCAAAAATTAAAATTAGTTTAATTGATTCTTCAAATGAAGTTTAATAAATTCCTCAAATTTATAAACGTATAAATTCTTCATTTATAGATGGCAATACCCAGTCTTTGCCAGAACCAGAACTTATCAGGACTGCCTCTATCTGGAAAGTTTGTTGTCTTTCCCTTTCTGGGAAAGCCCATGGTGTTTCCCTCTCTGGCACAATCTTTGTTGTTTCTATACAGCTGAAATCCCATAAACCTGGGGAGATGAAGAACCTATAACTTGGAATGAGTGAATAGTTCATTTATCAGCACTATTTCTGAACAGATTGATCTCATCTTTGTTGACCTTTATGATCATGCCCTGGATAACTTCCTGTGATTCTCTGCCCTGCCTGCACTTCCCTGTTGATTTCTTCAACTTTGGCAGAAGTTGCCTTCCTGACACTTACTTGTGTAGACATGTGTTCACCCTTGGTCTTCTATGATCTGCCCTATCTTTCTGTCACACATAATAGGACTTCATGTATTATTTTTCATGATCTGAGAAATGAAATCATACTACGAGTCTAGTAATTCCATTACCTTCATTATTTTCTACTATTTGGGTGTGCAGAAGTAATGCTTCCTAATGGGGGGATTCAGAATAATTAGGTTCTACTGGTTTGTGTGATCTTGAACAAATTTATTCCCTCCTGATTTATAACATTAGTCAATTGCATGATTTCTGGGATTCTCCAACCCCTTATTCAAGGGTTTATTTCAACATTGCCATCCCCTGTACTAGTAACAATATCTAAGCTCCTACCACTCACTTTCAATGATCTTGTTTGTAGGTATACCTTTTGCACTATTCACTTTCATTTTTTTCTTTTTTCCTTTTTTAATTGATTATTCTGGTACATTTGTCCCAATTTTTTTTCTTTTTGCTTTCCTTTGCCCAGCATCCCCCTCCATCCAGGAATCCTACCCCCTTCTTAGTTCATGTCCGTGGGTTATGCATGTGGGTTCTTTGGCTTTACCTTTTCCTGTGCTATTCTTAACACCTCCCTGTCTATTCTTCAACCACCAACTATGCTTCTTAATCCCTACACCTTTTCCCTTTTTTCTCTTTCCCCCTCTCAGCTGATGCCCCTCCAAATGTTCCCCATATCTTTGATTGTGTTCCCCCTCTGGTTGTCTATTTGGTTTTTGTTTTTATTTTTTAGATTCTGTTGTTGACAGTTGTGAGTTTGTTGTCTTCTTAATGTTAACAATTTTGATCCTCTTTTTCTTAAGTAAATTCTTTAACATTTCATTCAATAAGGGACTGGTGATGATGAACTCCTTTAGATTTACCTTGTTTGGGAAGCATTCTATCTATCTTTTCATTCTAAAAGATAGCTTCGCTGGATAGAGTAATCTTGGTCATAGGTCTTAGCTTTTCATCACTTTGAATAGTTTGTGCCAGTCCCTTCTTGCCTGGAAAGTTTCTTTTGAGAAATCAGCTTATAGTCTTATAGGAACCCCTTTGTAGGTAACTCTTCTCTTTTCTCTTGCTGCTTTTAAGATTCTCTCCTTATCTTTAGCCTTTGGCATTTTCATTAAAATGTGTCTTGGTGTGGTCCTCCTTAGGTCTAGCTTGTTTGGGACTCTGTGTTTCCTGGACTTATACGACTATTTCCTTCTTCAAATTAGGGAAGTTTTCCTTCATTATTTTTTTCACATAAATTTTCAATTTCTAGCTCCTCCCCTTCTCCATCTGGCACCCCTATGCTTTAGATATTGGAATATTTAAAGTTGTCCCAGAGGTTCTAAGCCTCTCCTTATTATTTTTTTTTCAATTTTTGTTTCCTCTTTCTGTACTGGTTTATTTTTGCCTCATGTTTCAAATTATTGATTGAACCCTTTTCCTTCCTTTCACCCTTGGTTTTGTGTGGCTTTTTCTTCATTTCACATAGCCTAGCCTTCACTTCTTCCTTTCTGCTTTTCTTGTATTTAAGAATATCTGTCAAGTCTGTGGGCATCTTAATCACTAGTGTTTTGAGCTCTGCATCTATTAGATTGTCTATCTTCTTGGATGTTAGGTTGGCTATCTCTTTGTTGCTCAATTCTTCCACTGGCACCTTCATCTGGCTCCCTCTTTTGGGCCATACTTCTCTTTCAGCTTGACAACTTGTCTGTGTTTGTCTCTGTGTCTTAGGTAGTTCTGTCACATTTGTTACATTGTAGGAATTAATCAGTATAGGGTGACCTGTTTCACCATGTTGTGGTGCTATATAGTTGGGGAGAGGTCTGAGAGCGAATAATGCCACTAGATGTTGAGTCCAGCAGATTCTTCCTCTGCTCATACCTCCACTGGTTTTCACAGTCAGAAGCAATATGGCTCTATTTTTTTTCTAGCACTGAAACTGTGGGCTGTGCAGTTTGGACCCAGGTTCACTTCCCAGGTTTAAAGGTATGACTACATTTTTCACTGAGGCCTCAGTCCTCTCAGTTTTATTTTAGTTGTTCAAAAGTTTAACTAAACAATTTTCTCTAAAGAAAACAGTTCCCAAGAAACAGAAAAAAGTGCACTGCTTTTTGAGTTGGGATGTTCTGGAGTACCTGAGTCATTCTCTAGATGCTGATAATGTTTACCTACATCCCCCACCCCCTCCTGCTTTTTTGGTCAGCACCATTAACAGCTATGTGGTCCCCCCTCCCCTTTTTTTTTCTTAACTTGGTATTAAGCTTTCACTGTTTCTTCTCAATCAGGATGTTTTTGTCTGATAGGTAAGGATCTAATCTGGCAAGGGATTGGAGCTCTTGAAATGTTTTAATATTCTCTTATTGTTGCCACCACCAGCCCCCACCTTATTCTGTGAATGGTAGCCCCTGAGTAGTAGCAGTGAGATAACTCTGGAGTGGCAGGTCTTGGGACTCCAAAGTGAATATTCGGACACTGAAGGGTTTGTCTCATATTCTATGTGTTGTATTAATGAAAACAGAACAAATTTAGCCACTTTGGCCCAACCTCTCTCCCCATATGATAACTCAGCCATCACATAAGTCAGATTCCTGAGCATGGCTGTCCTATAGTACTGGTGACAAGAGAAGGGAATATTTAATAACTGTCCAACACTTTGGGATTCTTTTACTAACATCCTTCTGGGGCATATTTTGAATAACAATGGTGCTTAAGATACCTAACCAAGTTTTCATAGACTCACTAGGGTTTTACCATGGCTCTGTCTGCCCACTGAAGCCCCTTGCCTTTGTTAGTCTCCTGTGAGCTTCTCAATTCCCTTTTCCTCAGAGCTGAGATTATAAAGGAGAAATGAAATAAAGTAACTCACTAAGTGGAAAATATTTTTATGACTATTAGTTTGCAAAAAATTAGAGATAATATAGGTTCATGCAATGTCATGGATAATGATGACCATCTATTGATTTTTTATTTTTTTTGAGAGAGAGAAAAGTGGAGGGAGAAATGAGAGATAGAGATAGAGACATAAGAGAGAGGGAGGGGAAAAAACATGGAATTTATCATCAAACCTAAGTAAATCAGTATCTATTTGCTTCATTGTAAAGACAACCTTAGATTTGGTGGCGTTGAATGCACTCAGGATCATGTGACTGAGTATATTGGAAAAAATCCTTCCAATATTTTTTACAGTGTAAATGTGTTTCTAGTGATTTAAGTCAAACCCTGAAGGCACACATTAATGTCCTTTCATTAAGGATTTCATTGATGTATGAGTTCAGGGTACTTTTGGCTGAAAGCAGTGTCTACTGAGATGTTATTGAATTATCAAGCAAGGTGAACAAAATAGCCAACTCACAAACAGTATTCTGAAGGTCTCCCCAAAATAAAATCATCAAAAAGAAACTTGAAATGCAACGTGAAACAAAATGCAGGAGGCATTTTCAAAGGCTTTGCTGTGTTTGGACTCACAGACCACCGAAAGTTTAGCAAGTGTCTGATGTAAGGAACATTAAGAAATTTCTGGTTTATTGGTCCCTAGGAGACTAAAAAGCCAACAAAAAAGTCAAATCGTCAAACCATCTTATAATATAACAAAGAATCCAACCCATGCATGTTTGTAATTTCCATAAATTAGCTTTGTGGACTAGCATGGTGTTTAGTAACATTGTCAAGCCATGCATCATACAAATGAGTAAGGACTGTGGCCAAGAACCATTGGGAGGAAGATTACAGACCCCTTGGCCTTTTCTTGTACACTGATCCAGATATGCCTGGAATCTCAAAGAGAAAACTAAATATTCTATCCCAAATATTATTGGAAATTAGTGACAGAAAGACCCTTTCCAAGCGACAGTTCTGGAGGTGGGCAAACCTGTGGTGGGAGGGTCAGCAAAGTCAGTCTCATGCGGCCAGGCCTCCTGGGAGTCAGAACAGGGTTCTGACCTTGGACTGGACTTGCAAATCCCACCTCACAGGAGCAGGGAGATATGGTGAGAGAGATCAGTGCATGAAAATAGCACCTGGGGTGACTACAGTGGGAATGCAAATGTGTGCTGGGGAATCAGGAGCTGTTCTGACAGTCGTTAGATTCAGTAAAATGTGACTTTTTAAAATGTCACTTATCCACCAGAACTCACAGCTCAGGTCATGAAGCCACCTCCTTCCCTGCCCTCTCCGTCTCTCTTACACTCATTCCCACCTGCTGTCCTTTGCAGATACTGCTTCTCTTGTCCCCTCAAGTCTATCAACCTGGCCTTGTGTGTTCTATGTGCTTTTGCACACAGCCTTACAGTTCATTGTGTGCTGCCTGTGTGCAAACACTCTGCTGGGAATTTAAGGAATTCAAAGATCTTTAAGACTCAGGCATGTCCCTCAAGGGGTTGAAAATCTCAGTTTGAAAAAAAAAAAGTTAACGTCTAGCAGATAACTAAAAACATAAGGCAATAAAATAGTTAAATGTGCAGGAAGAACATAGGAATTCAGAGGAGTGGGCTTTCCCCTGGGAAGTCATGGAGACTTCATGGAGGGGGTCTAACCAGGCCCAGGGGACAAGCAAAACAGGATTCAGGCAGGGATAATCCATCAGGCTGGTGCATGGGTCAGCCTTGCCAACAGCCACTGAGCATGAGCAAAGGTGGGCAAGTAGGATTCAGGAAAGTGGGGAGGAGGATGACTCTGGGGATGTTTAGGTTCAGGGCAGGGAGCAACTGATGCACTGGGCAAAAGTGCATTTTACGTTTTGTTTGGTTGCTTAGAAAGTAAGGAAGAGGTACTAGGTGAAGGTATATTTTAGGGATAATATGCAGAACCTGCTGCAAAATGAAAATGTGGGACCTCATTAAAAAAGTAAGGTTAAAAAGCTCCATTAATTTTAAAAATTAAAGCTAATTTTTTTCTCATGGTCTCTTTCTCTACCTATCATGAGTTTTTTGTTTGTTACTTACTATTATGCTTCTTTGGGCACAGGATAAGCTCAGGGAGAGTGTGGTGCTCCATGGGGTCAGAGACCCCATCCCACAACTTGGCAAGGGCCCATCCTCCAGCTGCCTGCCAGGCTCTCCCTCCCTACAGCCACTGCACCAGTATGCTTTTCCCTGGCTTGGGGTGAGGAGGTCGGCCAGACATTTTTATTCGCATTGCCTGCTAACCAAACCATTGGCAGGTCATTGCTCTTGGATGTGCTAAGTTTCTGGATCAGGTTTGGTGAGAGGTTTACCTTTGCCAAATTGCTCAGCAAATGCTCTGTGGTCCTACTAGCCCAGGTCAGAGAGGTCCACAGTGTAGTCCCCCATAAAATCCTGCAGGGAACATGTGCATAGCCCTGCTGGGAATGGGGGGCATAGAGATTGCTGGGCAAAAGCCAAGGGGAGTAGGCCAAGTGTAACTCATGGAGCCAGAGAACAAGGCTTAGTCCCCAAGTCCCAATGCACACTGGTCACACACTGAGGCAGGACCTGGAAACAGAGACCTGTGAGAGGTCAGTGCTCCAGCAAAGGCAGCAGGGGGCTGACCCAGGTATAACAACAGGATGAAGAACCATAAAAGGGGACTAAGGAGAAAAATAAGTAAGAGGCAACTATTGAGTTTAGAGCTTAGGTGATACAGAAAATAATGACAGCCTGATATAAAAAAGGAAAGTGGGTAGGAGTTGATTTACTTAAATTTAAATTTTCATCTTGAGATGGGGTTGAAGGAGGGGCAAAGATAAGACATTTCATTTCCTTTAAACATAACAAGTTTAGGTTGGGACTGGGGTTGCAAGAGAATGTGTCCGTAGGCAGGCAGGTAGATACCAGGAGAACCTGGTAGAAAGGTGAGGGTTGAGATGAAGACCTGGAGGAACAGGCCAAGAGAGGAGCTTTCAGGGGAGAGCTCTCCATGAGGCCTTTGAGAGGGAAAGCCTGGTGGGAAAGCAGATATGTGGGAATATGCTTATGGAAAACCCACCTTGAAAGGAGAGAGAGGTTCCCAGGGACAGAGTAGAATCAGCAGAGAGGAAACCCCAGGAGAGGGCTAAGAGAGGAGTGAATTTTTAGAAGAAAGCCAATGAGGTCAGCCCAGAAAATCTTGGAAAACAAGGTTAACAAAATAATTATTATTTTAGGTTGCAAGCCAGGTCTCCAGCCAGGTCCTTAGCGGGAGGCAGGTGAAAGGCAACCATGCATTGATGTTTCTCTCCCTCTCTGCCTTCTTCCCTTTCCCTCTCTCTGAAAATAATAAATAAAAAATCTTTTAAAAATTATTGTTTATAATTCCCAAAGGTACAGTTTCAATGGTATAACTGAGTCACTTAATGAGTGCATAGGAGGGTTATCTGCCAATCATAACGTTCTATGGTTGAGCTCAGTCTTGGATGGAATCAGACAACCCAGGTTCAAATCTTAATTCAGACATGTTCTAGTTGCATGCACTTAGCTAATGTCTCTAAGTGTCAGTTTTCTGGTTTCTGAAATGAATATTACAATACGAAATCCTTCATGTGAAATGAAAGAATGCAGTGTTCTGGCACACTGGCAAACTATTATTCTTAGAATTGTATTGGAGTCTTAGCAGTAAGAATGATGACCGGTATAACTTCCGTGATCTTAGAGAGTCCTGCAGTCTGGTGGCTGAGACAAATATACACATGAATGGCTGTAACACAGGCACTGTAGGTACTCCAATAGAAGCACAAGCAACTTGCTGTGGGAGCAAGAAAGAGGAGGATAGGTCCACAGCACAGCAGGCCAAGCACAGGCTTTAGAGCCAGGCCAGCATTTATTAAAATCCCAACCCCATCACTCTCTAGCTCTGTGATCTGGATATGACACAGACTGCACATCTCCAATACCTATTCTCTCATTCTTATATAACATACACACACACACACACACACACACACGCACAAATTTTTAAAAAGTAGGCTGCTTTGCTAAAGATTATAATTCCTAGCATCCCTTGTTGCTAGATGTGAGCATGTGACAAAGTTCTGGCCTATAAGACATGGAAAAACAAAAGGAATATGAGCAAGTTAGAACTAGAGGTCATGTCCTTAAAAGGAAGAAATATGCTCTTTTTAATTGTCCTTCAGTTTTTTCCCCCTTCTTGATTTCTGGAACCCAGATGCAATGGCTGGAACAGATGCCCATATCTTGAGCCATATAACACATGTTGTGGGTTGAGGATAATGTAGCAAAAATAAGAAATTGCCTGGATCTGTTATCTTGTGTGGCTTTCAATTTTCTCTGGATGTAATTGGACTGTGAAACAAGAAAGAAAGAAATTTTATTATTATTTTAAAATTTACATTAAATTTATTGGGGTGACATTGGTTAATAAAATTATATAGGTTTCAAGTGCATAATTCTAAAATACATTTCTGTGTATTGCATTGTGTGTTCACCATCCAAAGTTAAGTCTCCTTTTATTACCATGTATTTGACCCCTTTTACCCTTGGATGGAAGTATTTCCTTATTATTTAAGTCACTGAAATTTTGGTTCTCTGTTATTATAAATGTACTTGTATCCTAAAAAATAATATGCTTGTGTACATTTATAAATAAGTATAAAGTATTTCATAATATTGTGATAATTGAACCCTCCTTAATGCTCAAAAAAGCACCATGACCAGTGGTTAGCATACCATATGTACTCAATCAATGTTTGCTAAAAATATGAACATTATAACCAGAGTACACTACTTATGGAGACTTGTACATGGGAGGAAGTAGTAGAAGAAGCTACATTTTAAGCTACATTGTAGGTAGATGTTAAAGAATTTAAAAATGTATTCTTCAGGTTGTGGCCCTTACAGTTAGTACTATATAGAAATTAAGAACTTTCTCATGCATTTTGATACAAATGTAAAATTTAATATTTACTGAGCCCCTGCTTGATGCCAAACATTGGGTAAACAAAAGTAATAAATTAAGGTCTTTGTTCTCAAGTTGCTCGCCCAATGCAGTCATTATATAGTATACTGATTAAAAGCTTGGATTGTAGCTCTAAGCTGCCTGAATTTGAATCCTGGTTCCAATACTTGTGACCTTAGTAAGTTATTTCACCAAGCTTTATCAGAGTTTCATTTGCTGTGAAATGGACATAGTAATAACACTTACTTCAGGGTTGTTGGAAGGAATAAACGAGCTATTATCTGCTAAGTATATAGAGCAATGCCTGCCACTGATTAAATGTCCAATTTATGTACATAATTTACCACCCAAACTTGGTAGCTTAAAAGAGAAGCATTTACATTCAGCCTTCCATATCCATAGATTCCACAGACAGATATTTAACCAACTACAGACTTAAAGTACATATTTTGACATGGAACTAATGGGTAGAGAGGGCTGGCTAAGAGGCTTGAGCATCTGCAGATTTTGGTATTCATGGGAGGAGTGGGTTGTCCTGGGATCAGTCCCCTAATAATACCAGGAGATGACTGTATTTAGCTCACAATTCTTCAGGTTGCGATTCAGACTGGGCTCAGCTGTGTGGATTATTTGGGCTTCAGTCACCTGCAGGTTGGCTGGGTGACTGGAGTTTGTTTTTTATGCTCTAGCAGGCTCATCAAGCTTGTTTTCATGACAGAAGAAGGATTCTAAGAAAAAATGGAAGTATGAGAGATAACTAGGCACAAAACTGGCATAGCATTTCTCTCACCATAACCTCTTGGTCAAAGCAAATAGCAAGTTCAGACAGGTCCAAGGGAAATATCTAAAAATTTATTTCTTTTATTGTATTTTTTCCCAAAAGCATTTAGTCTCCTTATACCCTCCCCTTACCTCTAAGAATAAACTTGATTGCCTTTTAATTAAAAATTGGACCCATCTCTCTTTTTAAATTTAATCTTTATTGTACTTTTTCCCATTACATTTAGTCTTCTTATACCCTGTTCCTCCCTCCCACACAATCACCACACTATGGTCTGTGTCCATGAGTTCTTTATCCTTTTTGCTCAATCCCTCCACCTCCTGACCCCTTTCAATAGCTGTCATCCTGCTCTCTATCTATGAGTCTATCTCTATTTTATTTGTTAATTCAGTTTGTTCATTAGATTCCACATATGAGTGAAATTATGTGATATTTGTCTTTTTCTGACTGGCTTATTTCACGGAGCATAAGTTTCTCCAGGTTCATCCATACTGTTGCAAAGGATAAGATTTTCTTTTTTTACAGCCAAGAAGTATTCCAGTGTGTAAATGCCCCATAGCTGTTTTATCCACTCATTTACTGATATATACCTGGGATGCTTCCATATCTTGACGATTGTAAATAATGCTGGAATGAACATAGGGGTGCTTATGTTCTTTTGAATTAGTGTTCTGGGTTCCTTTGGATATAGTCCCAGAAGTGGGATTGCTGAGTCAAAAATTTCTTGATGGAAGAAGCAGCAAATTTACATTGTAAAAAGTATAGATACAGAGATGTCATTAATTGGAGCTATCAGTGCAATAATTTATGTGCAGACTGCCCTCCTGTCTAAATTACTCATACCCCTCCTACACGTAAAATTTAGCCACACCCTTCTAAGACCTACAAAATCTCATACAACCATGGAATCAAATTCAGTTGTGAATGTGGCTCTTTTGATGTGGCTTTTCTTCATCTGGAGGCCTATAAAATACACAAACAAGTTTCTTGTCCCCAGTGATCAACACATATTGACACAGGACAGGATAGCTGCTATAAATACTTCTATTTAAAAAGGAAAAAGAGCCATGACTGGTGGCACAGTGGATAAGGCACTGACCTGCGAACCTGAAGGTTGCTGGTTTGATTCCCAGTCAGGGCACATAACCAGGTTGCAAGCTGGTTCTCCAGCCAGGTCTCCAGCCAGGTAGCTGGGGGCAGGTGAAAGGCAATCATACATTGATGTCTCTCTCCCTCACTGCCTCTCTTCCTTCCCTCTCTCTAAAAATAGTAAAATGAAATCTTAAAAAAAAAATGACCCTAACAGTAACTGGTATATAGCACTTCCACAATCTTACTGGGTAAAATGTTGCCTGTTCCCCCAGCTCTGGGAGTGGGGAGTGCTCCTTGATTAGACCTTGGTTTTTGTCAGTTTCTTGATCCAGTTTTCTTAAAAGTTCTTTCTTCACCTCTGGGTTCCTGCTGCTGTCCTCTAAGATATTTTGTTTTTTGTTACATTGCCTTTCTTGACTACATATGAAGAAATAGTTCATGTTGGCAGGTTACTGACTTTCCTAACCTGTTTCTGCCTATAGAAAGTAGGACATCCTGGGCCGCTTGTACATTGTAAACAACTCAGTTCCTTTTAGTCTAAGGTGACAACATTTTGCTTATAAACATACTTAAAAATGCAGTGGCCATCTTATTAATCTGATCAATCCTCATTGAACAAAGCCTACATCCACAATTGTTACATAGACATGGCTGGATTTACTTATGCTACTTTGGGATTAGGTTTTTGTGAGATCCTTTGGTCTTGACAAGATAGTCTACCTTAATTATAACCACACCCTTGATTTCATCTACATCCTCAGGCTACATTTTACTCTGACAATCTTTTGCTGTCCAAAGAGACTGAAAATGAGTAACTGTTTTGTTTCTCATCCAGCAACTCATTCTTTCTTGCTGGCCAGTTCTTTCTCTACCTCATCTCTTTCTTGATGAACCCTGACATATGCAGCTAGAAGTAACCAGCTAATGTTTTCAACATTCTGCTTCAGATATCCACTCAGCCAAATCCCAACATTTTTATCTTCATATATATGTGTATGTGTGTGAGTGTATACATCTATACGTATATAAAATGTAACTATATATTCTTAATCTTAAATTTTGCTGTAGGTTACAGTTTCTTTTTCTGTGACAGAATTATTGAGAGATGATTCATATACTCTAAAATTAACTATTTAATTGTATAATTCAGTGGTTGTACCACCATCACTGTTAATCTATTTCTAGAACATTTTGTCATTCTAAAAAGAAACCTTGTACCCATAAGTGGTCACTCCCCATTGCTCCCTTCCCCCACCCTCAGGTAAACATTAATTTCATTTCTATAGTTATGACTATTTCATGTAGATGGAATTATAAAATAATATGAGATCTTTTGTGACTGGTTTCTTTTACCTAGCAAAATGTGCAAGAGTGGCCGACTTACAAGTAATTTTGCTACTACATAATACAGATGGTCATTTTTCTAGCTTTGAGAACAATCTCCTCACCATTTCTTCAGCTTTGCTAACAGTGTACTTATTGCTTTTCCATCCTTCACTCATTCATTAGTTCCAAAATCAATGCTAATATTTTAGATTTTGCTTACATTAGCACTCCACTTTCAGTACCAATTTCCACATCATATTTATTAGCAAAATAATGTTGTATCAAAAACAACCAAATGCCAGTGGCATACAACAATAATCATTTAGTTTTGGCCAAATATCTTTAGGTCAGTCTAGCCGTCCTTCTGGTCACAACTGACTGTTGATTATGCATCATGTGAAAAGTTCAATCGGTTTGTCCTGGGGCTGGCTAATTCTGGGCTTATCTGGCCTTCCCTGGCCAGAATAACCAGGCTTTCCTTCATGTGGTTTCTAGTCCTCCAGGAGGCCAGCTTGGTTCATTTACATGGTAGCTGAGCAAGTTTCCAAAAGAAGGAGCAGATCACATGAGGTATCTCAAGGCCTAGGCTCAGAACCGGCACACTGACACTTATGTTCTATTTGCAAAAAAGAGTCACAAAGTCAACTCAGAATCAAGGAGTGTGCAAATAGACTCTCCTTTTGTTGGGAGGAGCCACAGAACCATTAATTGGGGCCATCAGTGCAATCGATCACAACTATTATTCTTATCAACACTAAATAGGCACAGTCAATTTAATCAGACTGCTAGAGTTCCATAGCTTTTTTCCAACTCAATTCAGCAAATATTTATTAAGTGCCTATTGTTTGATAAATACTGTATATTGTTCTGATGAGATAACCCTGAAAAGACAGATGGAACCTGTTCTCATGGAGTTCATAGTGTAGGAAGGGAAATAAACATGTAAACCAATAAAGCCAATGTTATAAATTCAACAATATGTTCAAGACAGTATATTCAAGTGGTAACTTCTACTGGGCATATCAAGGGAGGTTTCAAAGAGAAGGTGATATCTAAGTTGGGTGTTTGAAAGACAATAGGAGGTTGCCTGGAAGATGAAAGAGTGGAATAGACCATTCAGTGGAAAGATGAGAGTATGGACAAAGGTATGGAAGCTAAAGTTCTTATAGTATGAATAGGAATTCCAAGTAGTTCAGAATCCTTGATGTATCAAGTGCTGGGAGGGAGAAAGCAAGAGATAAGTAACAGAGGTAGATCATAAGGTAATGGTGTGAACCCACACAGGGATTTCTTTTTAATGCTAGAGAGAGAGAGAGAGAGAGAGAGAGAGAGAGAGAGAGAGAGAGAACTAGTTTATTACATTTTTGGTAAAAGACTGCAAAGAAGAAAACAAAGTCATAGATGCTAGTCAAGAAGCTATTGGAACTGCCTGTGTAAGTAATGATGGACAATGGTGGTGACAACAAAGGAGGAAATGAGATTTAAAGAAAGTATAGGAAATAGAACTTGATGACTTATTTTGGAAGATAACAAAGTGGAAAATTGAAGATGACTTCCAGGTTTGTTACCCATTTTCATAATACTCTGAGTTATGGTTAAACCTTTTACTGACTTGCCACATGTTCCTAAGGTGACCACTCCCCAAAGGAGCTAATTTATCAACCTAAAACCTCATTCCTATTAATTTATCACCTAAAATATTGTTCTAACATGAAAAATGTCTTTAAAATTTTTCTTTCAAGATTGTAGACTTACAACAAGCTGTTGTAATAAATAACATAGAAAGGACCTGTGTACTTTTCATCCAGTTCCCCCTCATGGCAATTATACTACAATTTGCAATCAGGAAATCAGCATTGACACATTCCAGCAATTCCATCTAGATTTCATCAGTTTTACATGCACTTATTTACATGTATGTACTTAGTTCCATGCAGTTTTATCCCATGTGTAGATTTGTATGATCACCAACACAGTCAATATACAGAATGGTATCCATTTACATGGATACCTTGGGCTACTCTTCATAGCCCAGCCACTTTCTCTCTTCCCTGCTCCCTAGCTCCTGGCAAATACTAATATGTTCTTCATTTCTATCATTTGATTATTTAAAAAATGTTATATAAATGGAATAATACAGTATATAATCTTTTGAAATTGACTTTCAAAATTTTGTATAATGCCCTTGAGAGTCAGATGTACCAAATAGCTCAAACTTACCTTTTATTGCTGAGTAGTATTCCATGGTATAAATGTACCATAGTTTGTACATCCATTAAAGGATACCTGGGTTTCCAGGTTTTGTTGTTCCACAAACATTCATGTACAGCTTTTAATATAAACAAAAGTTTTAATTTCTCTGAAATAAACACCCAGTCATACAATTTCTTGGTCTTATGATAAGCAGATGTTTGGTTTTATAAGAAACATCCATACTCTTTTCCAGAGTGGCTGTACTATTTTACTATATTTTCCATTAGCAATGCATAAGGGATCCAGTTTTTTGTTTGTTTTTTAGCCATTCTAATAGGTATATAATGATATATCATTGTGGCTTTAATTTGTATTTCCCTAATGGCTAATGGTGTGGAATATCTTTTCACATGCTTATTTGCCATCTGTATACCATCTTCAGTGAAGTCTCTGTTTATGTTTCTTTGCCCATGTTCTAATTTGATTGTTATAGTCTAGCCTTTTACTTACTGCCAGCTTCTTGTGAATTCACCTAATCATAAAATGGTCTAAATCTTAAGTTTTTACCAAAAATTTATTTTTCATGTAAGAGAATAAAAAGTCTTATTAAACTCCAAGCCTTCTATTTAGATGGCTTGTTTATACTGTATTTAAGTCATTTTATCATAGAAACAAATGAGCCTGGTCCTTCATACTAGTGTCTTCTCAAAGGTATTGGTTGTTTCTTAGTCTTGTGATATGTACAAGTGCTAAAGAGCAACTAATTGCTTAGGCTGGTATTAGAGAACTTGTACTTAAGAAAATGTCTGGTTTTAGGCCTAATTAAACTTTATTATTTGTGCCTCTGTAAAGGAGACCACTCGCCAAGCACTCAGGTGATGTGGCAGGCAGTGAGCAGGTTGTAGTTGCACAGTTGTCCGTGTTTGACGCACACTGGCAAAGCCTTCCCACCCAGAAAAGACCAAGTTTCCATGTCTGATCCTCCTTGCTTACTTTGGTGATTTCTGTGAAACAGGTGCTAGATTTACTGTTGTGGTTTTTTTTTTTTTTTTTTTTTTTTTTATCAAATGAGTTGAAGAGACAGATATAAATTTTATCCCTAATAAATTTTAAGTGCTGAACCAGCATTTTTACAAATGGCTAAATCAAAATAAGATCAATCCTTAGTAATTAGTTAATTTAGGGAAATAGGGAGAGTTATTGAAGACGCCTACTAGACAGTATAAGAGAAAACTTTCTCCAGTCTTCTACACAAACTTATAGTGATAGCCTTTCACATAGAATTTCTCCTCAGCATAGGATATAAGCCCCAAGTTATATAAAATTTTGCAATTTAACATTTGAAATGAAAATAATCATAAATATGCATTGAAAAATTAGTAACATTTTTATGGAAGAATAAATGCATATTTTAAAGTGCTATCAGAAAAAAAATACAGAGCAATACATTCATTAAGTAGCTTGCAATAAATATCATATTCAGAAATCAGCTTGTGTCAAAAAGAAATGATTAAAGAGGGATGACATGCACTGATATATAGACTAGCCTAGAGAGTGCTTGAAGAATGGAATCAAAGCAATAAATAAATAATTAATTGTATTATTTTGCCTTTTTTGTAAATGATTAATTGATTAAAGGGGAGACAGGGTTAAGTAATTCAAGCACCCAACATCAATCAGAGGCCAGATTCTAGCTTGTGTAGTGCCAACTGGTTTAGAGAGCTCAAGAGATTGTTCCATATTATTTTTTCCAGGTAAACAATTTCCATTTGTGTAAGTTCTGTTTGAGCATCTGCTCAGTGAAGAAGCTATCCTAGAACAGACTGAAGCATCTGAAGGAGGTTGCTACTGTAACATGCCAATTGGTATAGATGTGTGGCAAACCCTGTTGATGGCATAATGACAGATAACCAGATTAAGGGAGGTTAAATAAAGGTCCACATTTAGTGGCACAGAGCTCAGAGTACTTATCTTGGCATTCAGCAGGTATTCACTGGGATCCTTGGATAGTCTAGTGCTGTGTTAAGCATCTGCAACAACAACAACAAAATCTCTCAAAAAGTTAAAAACTTTCATGGGAGAGAGACAAATAATCACTAAATACAACTGAATATAAAATAAGTACTATGATGGTAGCAAGTATTCCTTGTGTACAAAGAGCTCCAATTCATCCTGTAGTGATGGAGTGGAACAGGTGAAAGAAGAGGTCCTAAGTGACATGAACATCGAGATGAGTCTTGAGGGCGAAATAATCATTTGCTCAGCAGATTGTGCCAGGCAGGTGGGAGGGTGGGAGAATGCAAGCAGCACTTTGCCCGACAGCTGGTAGTTTGTACTCCTGGCAGAAGTACAGGAGATGCATAGAAATGAGTGGAGGTGAAGGCTGCAGAGTTAGGCAAGGGCCAAGTAAAGACAGTTATTGAAGAGTTTGGTGTAAACCAATGACATAATGAGAAAGGCAGAACTAGGGAAAATGTTTTGTTATATGCTGAAACTATTTGACTGGAATCCAAGAAAATGAACTCAAGGAGGCCACTGCACTGTGTTTCACACACACACACATATATGTATGTATGTATATACATATACATATATATATATGCACACATACATCTTTCAAGAATGAACTTCATAGTTTTTTTGGATACATTTTGTGGCCATCTTTCCTGTCCTGGGGCTGTTACCTGTCAGTCTATGATATCTGCTTATGGTTACTTGGTTTTGTAATCCTCAAGTTGAGTTCAAAGAACGGCTGGAACATGCCCTGCTCATTTTCATTATACGACAGTATTTTACTATTTATTTATTTATTTGTTTGTTTATTTTACCTTTCATTAGAATATAAGCTCCATGGGACCACTCCATTCTCACTCACATACACAGGGTGGTGAAGCCCTGTGTGGTTGCACAGACTAGAGAAAAGGGTGCAAGATGAGTTCTGAAAGGGGGACAGGGGCCAGATTAGGTGACTGTCAAAACTTAATGTACAGATTTGGATTTTATTTTTATTGCAAGGAAATCCAATGAAGAATTTTAAAGAGGAGCGAGATGATTGCTCTGGCTGCTCTTTGGAGAATGGATTGAAGGGGAATAGGAGTAGACTCAGGGAGACCACTGAAGAACCTCCAGCAGCATTTCAGATGAGAGATGATGATGACAGAGACAAGTGTGGTAGTGGGAGATAAACAGAAATAGATTGGTCTGGCATATGTTCTGGAGGTTGATAGATCTTGTGATGGGTTGAGAATTGGAAGTGGGGGGAAAAAGAAATCTAGGATGACACCTAGATTTTTTGGCTTGAGCAACTGGTAGATGGTAGAATGTTTTTCTGGTGAAGGCCAGAGAGGAAATAAGTTTGTGGGAAGAAATTAAGGAATCTGTTTTGAATATCAAGTTAAAAATATATGAATTATTTAAATGTAGAAGTCAGGATGGGTTTAGATTTGGGGTTCATGATAGTTATAGCAATGGGACTTGATAAGATTATTTGGGGAAGAAGCAAAGATATGGAAGAAAAGGAGCCTAGGATTATGATTGGGAGTATTGAACAGAGGAAGAGGAATTGTGAAAGAGATGAAAGAGACAAAGAGAAGCAGTATCTGTCAAAGTAAGGGAAGAGCATGGTGTTTAGGTAACTGATAGCAGGCACTATTTTGTGAGGGAATCCTTAAGCATTTCAAAAAATAGGCAAGTCAAGTAAGAAAAGGAAAAAGAAATAACTGTTGGTGACTGAAAGGAGTAATTTCAAAGCATGATGGGAATAAGAAACTGAAGAGGGTTGAGTAGTAAAATGAGGGGGGAGAAGTAGAGATTCACCATAGAAAATTTTAAAATATTGTGAAGGGGAGTTGAAGAATTAGATAGAAATGTGGAATGCACTTTGTTTCTCCTTTCATCACAGAAGAAATCAAGTGGTTGGCTCAGGTGAAAGAATGAAGAAAAAAATCAATACAAAGTGAAATTTCAAAATCAAATGGAAGTGAAAAACACAATTTCCTTAGAAGCTTTTAGATATAAATTATTGGCTTACTGGGGAAAGAGTTCTTATCTGTTATACAAAAGAGCTGAAAACCAGCCATATCTGAGAATTAGTGGATTATTTTATACTATTACTAAAATGCTTAGGTAATTTTTAGCTATTTATATAAAAGAACTAGTGAGATGACTGTACCCTTGTAATTAAAAAATTATCACATGCTGATAAAACTATTAAATTATAATTTTAAGCCATGAAAATGAATAATTTAAAAGCTATGAGGAAAGCTTTCACTTTAGTAAGTTCATAAGGTGTCAAACTTTGCAATTTATTATAGATTCTTGAGCTAATTTACTATAATTAATGTGAATAAAAATTTTCATTGCCTAAATATTCTGTTTATGTATTCCTCTTTAATGATGAAACAAAAGCACTAATTTGTTAAAGATGTTCTTTAATTGATTCCAAAGGGAATACTTAGAATATAATTTGCTGACTGGTTTTGTACAATTCCTGATTCCTACCACTCAATGACATCCATAATTCTATGATGGTAAAATATTTTAATCATTTAATAATGTGATTCCCAAGCATCAGAGTTTCCAGCTAATTTTCATTGTTTGGTTTAATTAAAAGAATACTGGGATTAAATGGCCTTTCTTGGCCATTAAATGGTTGTGCAATATTAGTATTTTAGTTTGGTTAAAAACAAAATTTTAATTTCATAAATGGCAATTAAAAACAGATTTTTCTGGAAAAGTAGACCCTGTTCACCAAAAATATAGACAGAAAAGTAGGTAGGCAGATAAATAGATGATAGCTACGTAGATAGATTGATTATGATAGTGTATTGCCATTTATTGCCAAATAGTTGTCCATTTGGGAAAAAAGGAAGATCCCCTACTTTAAGAGAGAGTAGGCTTATAGCCCAATAGTTGTCCATTTGGGAAAAAAGGAAGATCCCCTACTTTAAGAGAGAGTAGGCTTATAGCCCTGGCTGGTAGCACAGTGGATAAGGTGCTGGCCTGCGAACTTAAAGGTCGCTGGTTCGATTCCCAGCCAGGGCACATAACCAGGTTGCAGGCCAGGTCTCCAGCAAGGTCCATGGCTGGAGGCAGGTGAAAGGCAACCATACACTGATGTTTCTCTCCCTCTCTCTCTTCCTCTCTCTCTGGAAATAATAAATAAAACCTTAAAAAAAAAAAAAAAAAGAAGAAGAGAGAGTAGACTTACAGATTTCTTCATTCAATGCCATGTGATATACACTATAAAGCATTAACAGAACAGGATTCTGCCAGAGGCTGTGGCTTTGGTCAGGGAAAAAGACAGTAATTTTTCCAGGTGCTTACTCTTATGGTGCTAGCTGAGTATTGTCAAGGGCCTTCTGATAGTGGCTGTACTGTACATGCACAAAACAGCAAACTCATCCTCTCAGTTTCAACCTAATGCCTCAGTTTGGGAAATGTTGCCTAAATTTTAGCTATTATACTACAACTAAATTGCATTTTATTAATAATGACTTAGTGCTTATATACTTTGACAATTTAGGGAAAAATCTGGAGACAGAGTATTTATTTGAAGAGGCAGTCCCATTAAGTTTGCTTAGTTTAGATTAGATTTTTCAGGAGTCCACCATTTACTATTTATTTTTGTAAATAAATTACCATAACTCACTCAGGCAGATGCTTCTGACATTCAGCTTCCAAACCTGCCTGCTGCTTGAGGGAAAACTATCTCCATGAGAAAGAGGTCATGGGGTAGGAGGCCTGCTTCTCACTGTTGGGTCTAGAGAACCCAGGGCTGCTCCTGGTTCCTTCTTCTCTCAACCACCCCCTCTACTCTTTGCACTTTCAAGGCCTTGTGCTTCTTTTGCTTCTTCTTTTTCTTCTTCTTTGCTGCCTTGCTGTCTTTTGATGTGTGCCTTACCCTCTTGCCTGTATCATATCACTCTCAGAGTCAGAGCTGTCAGAGTCAGATGACTTCCTGCCTTTGTCTTTCCTTTTCTTCTTTGTCTTTGTTTTTCTGGAATTCTTCATGGGGTCAGACTTCTCAAACTCTGCTAACTTTGCCTCTTCCTTATCCTCATCTTCATCAAGTATTAGAGGGTATTTGTTCCTACCTGGATTGGTTTCTGCTTAAATTCCTGGCACTAAAAATATTTACCATAACTAAACATGGTAAATATCAATGGCAAAACAATGATAGAATTAAGAAACTCCCCAAATGCCTGGCAGGATCCTATGAGAGACTATATGGCAATGCTTATGGAGTTCCTTAGGTGAATTCATACTTTACCAATAGAAGATAGCTTTAAAATAGCTTCATTTTCAGTGTTCAAACATTAAAATTTTAAACACATTGGATACTTGTTACAATACATATTCATTACCCTTTGAAGGGTAGTAACACCTAAATTCTATGACCCTCAAGAGAAGGTTAGGGATGTATTCATAGAGTAAAACTTCTTTTAGCTTTGGAAGTCATGATGGGCAGAACAAATGTGGGCTTGCGACATGGTCCTAATATTAGGAAATAAACGTCATGTGATATCATATGAGCACAACATGAAATGTCAAAGCCAAGTCATTCTTTAACCTGCCTGTCATGTGGTAGGCCCTTTAGTAATGTGTTCTGCCAAGATGGGGTCTTTGCTGCTAAAGACAGAAAATCTGAACTAAATCTGAGAACATGACAATTATTAATGACTTAAAAAAAAAAAACCCTATAAAGAAAGGTCAAAGAAACTCAGAACTTTTCAGAGAATACTTAAGGATCTCTGCTGTTTAGAAGTGGGCAATTAACCATTGGGAAACACAAATCAAGGAGAGTAGTCTGGCTGTTGAAGTTGCTAGGAATTAGAAGACAGTCTCCAAGAGACAAGTAGAATCTTATCTGAGGGTAATTAAGGGTTTGAGATTCTTTTGTTTGGATGGTTTCAATCTCATGTTATCTCTAGCCATGGGCTAAAATGCCTGGGTCTATTGAGGTCATTTATAAAAAACAGCAGTCAAGCTTATTTGAAGGGAGGTGTTTACTGCCCCCAAGTCAGATGTAGAGCTGAAGCAAAGACTAGACAATGATACTCAGCTTTTTCACTTTGGTAGCAAAATTGTCATTCCCTTGAAATAAAACTTCACCCAGTATAAACAAAAATCATTTGCATATTCCACTTCTGTTTCAGTTCCTTTTTTGGGATTTAATGTTCTACATATACTTGCTGAATACACCCAGAGTTTACTCCATTCCTACTTATAATATAATCCTTTACTTATATTCTACATTTCCCCTAGAATGCCTTTGTTCACCTTTTCCATCTGTTAAAATACTACTATTTTATTTCCTGCTCCTCAAGGCCAATTCGATTGGCATTTCCTTCAAGTAAAAACTTTCTTAGTTCTTCCCTTCCACTCTGTTAAAACTAATTTCTCCCATATGCACATATGGAAGTGTAGCTTCTATAGCACTTCTTTGTACCTTTATTTTATTTTATTTATGTTTTTAAAAAATGCTTATTTATTTATTGTAGAGAGACAGGAAAAGACAGAGAGAGACAGAGACAGAGACAGAGACATTGATTTGTCTTTCCACTTATTTGGTTATTCATTGTTGCTTCTTGTATGTGCCCTGACTGGGGATTGAACCTACAATCTTGGCATATCTGGATGATGATCTAACCAACTGAGCTACCTGGCCAAGGTGTGTACCTTTATTTTAACTCTGCTTTAAAAAGTAAATGCTCAATTATTTATTTGCCTTCTCTTCTACAGATAAAGTTCCTTGAGGAAAAGAGAAATTTATTCATTCACCTACTCCTTATAATGCCATGCATAGAATAAATAATATTTCTCAAGAAATACAGGGTACACACAATAAGAGTGGCAAAATTTTAGTAAAATAAACAACATACCACAAAAATGTTATATTTTGAAATAAATTTATTATATGTAAATACATAAACATAGTAATTATTTTTTTTTATTGTTTAAAATGTCTCCATTTGCTGCAATAATAGACTCAAGTCGACATCTGAATCTTGAACCCGCTTTAATTAACTTTTCTTTATTCATGGATATCATTATGTTTTCAATCTTAGCTTTAACAGCTTCTTTTTTTTTTAAATATGAATTGCTATATTACCAAACACATGCAAGAATACATTTGCACACATACATATTTTTACATATATTTAAAGTACATACTGGATTTTGAAGAGTTATTACAAAAATTTTAAATATGCCAATTGCTTATATAATTATTACACATTAAATGGTAGTATTTTAGATATATTGTAGTGTATTAAGCAGTCCTTTTCTTCTTTAATACTTATTTTACTCTGGAATGCTATTTTTGTGAAATATATCACAGAAATGGTATATTGCAGAACTTACTTTTGTGAAAGTTCTCCTAGAGACAGTGCCAAACCCATAGTAAAAAATGAATTTAGTTTTTGAGTCAGATCCTTCCTACTCCAATAATACAACTCAACTTTATTTTAAGATACTAGAACTACAACTTATTCTTTTTAAGAAGTTTTTAATTTATTAACTAAAAATTAAAATTAATTAAAAAATTTTTAATAAGATGGGGTTCTCCATCTTAAATAGTAGATTGATTTTTTTTTTGGTTGTGCACAGGTCTTACTTCTTTCAATACCCTCTGTTTTTCCTCTACATGTGTTTTACAAGTCCCCAGAGTAGAAATTATTATGTCTACTAAGTTGAGGTAAAAAATAAAATTCCCTAGGATTTAAATAATTTTGAAGAATAGTATTCTAGCTATTTTTTGGACTTGTGGTTGACTTCCTATGTGGTCCCAAACTAACCCCTGAACTATTTAAGAATCTGTTGAGGTACAGATTAGGTATGTTCACATTTCAATAATAAAGTTTACTATAGCATTAATACATTTTCCCAAGTATCTGCAGTTTGGGGGCCTTTGTAACTGGAAATGTATATTTCCATGATTTAGTTGAACAGAATCTCATCTAATTTACATGCTAATATGAGGATATATATTGCCTATGTACACGAATCATATGGTTTAGTAGTTTGTAACTTCCATCCCAAATTGGTCTTCATTCTCAGCATCTTTTCTAACCTAAAGATTAACTGATTTCTCAACACACCAACAATTAGTTGGTTGCTATTTAAAACCTAAATTGCTTATAGCAGAAAGAAAGAAGGAACTTGTACCCTTTGCAACAACATGGATGGAACTGGAGAGTATTATGCTTAGTGAAATAAGCCAGTCAGTGAAGGACAAATATCATATGATCTCACCCATTACGGGACAATAATGAGCAAAACTAACAACAAGCAAAAGAGAACCAAGTATATGAATACAAGGAATAGGCCTTCAGTGGTCAGGGGGAACGGGGTTGGGGGGAGGGGGGAGGTAGAGGCAAAGAAGGGGAGCAGCTTAGACAAGAACCTAGTATAAAGGAACCATGGACATGGACAACAGGTGAGATTGACTTTGGGGGGAATGGGTGGGTGGGGAGGGGGACAGAGGGGAGCAAAAAGGGGATGGATGTAATACAACAACAATAAAATAAAAATAAAATAAAATAAAATAAAACCTAAATTGCTAACAAAATCTATTTATTACACACCAACAAATAAGCATATATTTTGTAACAGTGAATAAGAAAGATAGCATGTATTTTATGTAATGTACATCTACATTTTCTTACTTTTTTCTTCTTCCTTAACTGCATTAGATTTTTCTGAGTTATTGCAAGTAACATGATTTTCCCATATTGTGAAGTAATTCCAATCTAAAAAACTTAACCTACAGTAATGCAGATACAAGTAATACACAAAATTATATCTTATTTAGTAAAATCTATTTATAATAAGATCATTTTAAAGCATTCATAAGTTAAAGTTTGTTCTTATCCATTCAGCTACCCTATGTCTTTTGATTGGTGCATTTAATCCACTTACTTTTAAGGTTATTATTGATGGGTACTTATTCATGATCTATTTTTTCCTTTGTACCTGTGTTCCTATCTGTTTCCCTGTTTCTTCATCTTAAAGCAGACTCTTTAGCATCTCTTGCAATGCTGCTTTGGTGGAGATGTATTCTTTTAGCCTTCTTTTGTCTGGGAAACTCATTATTTCACCTCTCATTTTGAATGAGAGCCTTGCTGGGTAGAGTAGTCTTGGCTGTAGACCTTTGTTTTTCATTGTTTGCAATCTTTTTTGCTGTTCCCTTCTGGCTTGTGTTTCTGTTGAGAAATCAGATGATAACCTTATGGGAGCCCCCTTGTATGTAATTAGCTGTTTCTCTCTTGCTGCTTTTAGGATTCTCTTCTTGTCTTTGAAATTTGCTATTATAATTATGATGTGTCTTAGAGTGGGCCTGTTTGGGTTCATCTTCATTGGGACCCTCTGTGCTTCCTGAGTTTGCATGACTTTTTCTCTCCTCAAGTGAGGGAAGTTTTCTGTCATTACTTTTTCAAACAGGTTTTCTAATCCTTGCTCGTTTTCTTCTCCTGGTATCCCTGTGATATGGATGTTATTATGTTTCATATTGTCCTGAAGCTCTCTTAAAACTTCTTCATTCTTTTTCAGTCTTTCTTCATTTTGTCACACTGCCTGGGAATTGTTTTCTCCATTGACTTCCAGCTTGATGATCAGATTCTCTGCTTTATCTAGCCTGCTTTTGATTCCTTCTACTGTGTTCTTCAATTCAGAAATGGTATTCTTCATTTCCTCCTGGCTCTTATTGATGGTTTTAATGTCTTTTTTAATGCTGGTATAGTTCTCAGTAAGTTCCTTGTAGCTTCTCTGAAGTTCTTCATAGTTCCCTTGGAGTTATTTGTAGTTTTCTTTGAACTTGCTGAGCTCATTGAGCTTCTCTATCATCATTATTTTGAATTCCAGGTCTGAGAATGTGCTTGCCTCTATTTCATTTTGCACTGTTCCTGGGAATTCCTTCTTTCCTCTTGCTGATGGTTTATTTCTTTGTCTCCTTTTTTTAGGCGACTCTTGTTTGTTTCTACTTCTTAGATTGGTCTGGTTTGGTTTACTGTCTTAGTGGTGTGATCTTCTGTGCTGTAGAGGTGCACTTTTCTTTTTTTTTTAACTTCCTGGCTCTACATTTGATGACATCAGCTTGTGTCCCAGCTTGGGCCTAGTCAGCCAGTTGGAGACTACCAGAGATCCACTGTCTCTGTCTCCTTTATTTGTTAATCCCTAACACCTCTTTATTGGAATGAGGTTGTTTAACACCTTCTCTCTCACAATGCTCCATACATAATAGTCTAAAGGATTTGCATCTGGTGAACTAGGTGGCCAGATTTTCTTTGATCAGATTTTGGGAACATTGACACTGAGATATTTTTGCACCTTTTTGGCATTATGTGCTGGTGCACAAATAACATCCATTTGTGACTTTTATCCTAAGAAATTATAATTTTACTTACTTATTTTAATGAATTTTGAGAGAAGAAAGAGAGAGAGGGAGAGAGAAACATTGATTTGTTGCTCCACTTATTCATGCATTCAGTATACCCACAACTTTGGCATATGGGAATTAACCTACCCATCAAGGGCCTTGATGATCATTAAAAAAACTAATTTCGAACAAGAGAAGATGGCGACAGAGTAGAGAGCAGTGCTGATGGTGTTCTTGAGTACCAAAGCAGCTAGAGGACAAGATAGGGAGCGTGAGACGGCTTCAGGACCCTAGGTATTGGAGCACTCAGCATCTGGACACAGGGGAGCACAGCCCAGAAGCAGAGGAGGCCAGGAGGACAGTAGGTGAGGCATTCCAGATCAACCGGCCAGCAGGTCAAGGTCGGCTCTGGGCAGGGGTGGCTCTGCCCAGAGGGGCGCGTTTGACTGGGGCCAGTTCCGGGCTCCCTGGCAACTGGAAGTCTCACCAATGAAGTGCGGGTGGCAAGGGCAAACGCCGTAGGGAACCCGGAATTGAACTCTTGCAGGGGAGGGACTGTGTGAGACACTCACTCAGGCAACAGGGAGAGGAGGCTCCTCACGGGGCTGGAGGCGGAGGAGAAGAGTCCTGCAGGAAGCCGGAGCAGGGAGTGGGAAGTGTACCGGCCTGGGTGGCAAGAGGGACGAAAACAGAGCTGCTGGGCCACCAGGCAAACAGCAGCTAGAAGCCCCTGCGAGGGTGGAGGCCCAGCCCTGCACAACCATACTGGCCCCCAGGCTCTGCGGGAAACTCCAAACGGCAAGCCCACGAGCCGGAACTAGTAGCGGGGGTAACTGACCAGCCATTGCCGGAGACAAAGGCCTCACTGCCCACGCCTAGGAGGGGCTCACCACAGAGGCTGCTTAAAGGACCCCGAGGAAAGCTGGTTGGCTTGGAGGAGTGGTGCCCATCCCGGAAGGGTGGGACAGTGTAGGCGGACCCCTGGACAGTGTTGACTGACAGGCCCGGCCTCCTCCTGGAACTGCGTGGGTGGGGCCACTCCTCATAGGAACCAATGAGGTTGCGGGCTGCACTGCAAAAGTTCTGGGGGCGCGTCCTGGGCAGGAATCTCCGCCAGGAGTGGGAGGGGGCTCCCTGCTGGCTCCAGAACACCAGCAGCCCTAAAACCCAGCCAGGCTGTGGAAGGCCCAGCCTACCTGGGGGCGGACACTCAGAATCAGCCCTACTGTGACAATCAGAGGCCCTGCCACACACCAAGACCGGCTAGAATATAGACTATAGACTGTAAAGTCCTGACCAAGAAAAAGAGGCAGCCTCAGGAAAGGGATTGCTGCCAATCTCAAGCACCTGAATTATACCAAGAGCAATATGAACTATTAATCCCCAACATATCCTTTGCAAAAGTTACTTCTCACATATTCTTAATCCCCCCCACCCATACCTCAATCCACCTAAATACCCAAGACCCTCCCCTACTCTCGAATTAAAGTCTACTCACTCTGTGGCTATAACACATTCCCAGTCCTCAATCTAACTATTCCTCCCTTCCCCAGCCTTTCTAAACCCTTTCTTTATTCTTCTCTTCCTTACTTTTTTTTTTTTTTTTTTAATTTTTCTTTTCCTTTTCTTCCTGGTAAAGCCCACAGGTTCTGGCTCCACCTGGACCAATCAGAAATCATAAAGGGGGAACACACAGCTAAAACCTTTCACTATTAATATTGATTTCTCTTTGTCTTGTGACTTTCTCCCCCATCCTTTTCTTTCTTTCTTTCTTTCTTTCTTTCTTTCTTTCTTTCTTTCTTTCCTTCCTTCCTTCTCCTTTCTTTTCTCCCTGATAAAACCCAATGGTCCTGGCTCCACCTGGACCAAACAGAGACCATAAAGGGTGAACAGACACCTAAACCTTTTCTTTATTAATATTGATTTCTCTTTCTCTTGTGACTTTCTCCCTTTTATTTCTTTTATTTCCCTCTGCTAAAAGCCCTCAGGTCCAGGCTCCATCTGGACCAGTCAGGGATTATTAAGGGTGCACAGCCATCTAAACCCTTTCTTCTTCTTATTATTATCATTTTTATTTCTTTTTTCCTTTTGAAAAAATTTTTTGTTTGTTTGTTTGGTTTGGTATTTTGTTTTTGTTTGTTTGTTTTTTGTTTGTGTTTTTGTTTCTGCTAAAAGCCCGCAGGCCCAGAATACAACCAGACAGCCCAAATAAAGGACACACCAAGAACAGCAAGTGGAGAAAATCTGGGAGATGGCAACATTGAACTCCACAAATCTACTATCACAGAAGGGTGCTCAACTAAGGCAAGGAAGCAAAGCAGGTTAACCCAAGGAAAGAACAAAAATAAATACATAAGTAAATAAAGAGAAAGCAAGAACAGACACCCAAAAAAGGAAAAAAAGAATCAGTCCATCACCAAAAGGAAAGGAAGAATCCCCAGAAAAAACACAAAATGAAACAGAGGCACCTGGAATATCAGATAAGGAATTCAAAAGAATGATGTTAGAGAAGCTCAGTGAGCTCAGCCACATCAAAGAAAACTGTAAACAACTCCAGGAGAACTACAAAGAACTCCAGGGAAATTACAAGGAACTCCAGGGAAGTTTCAAAGAACTCCAGGGAAGTTACAAGGAACTTACTGAAAACTACAACAGCATGAAAAAAGGACATGGAAATTATCAATAAGTGCCAGGAGGAAATGAAGAGTACAATTTCTGAATTTAAGAATACAGTAGAAGGAATCAACAGTAGACTAGAGGAAGCAGAGGACCGGATCAGCGACTTGGAGGATAATGTAGACAATTACTCCAAGACAGTACAAGAGAATCAAAAAAGGCTGAACAAGACTAAAGAAGGGTTAAGAGAGCTGCAGGACAACATGAAACGTAACAACATCCGTATCATAGGGATACCAGAAGGAGAAGAGAAACAAGGAATGGAAAACCTGTTCAAAAAAGTCATGAGAGAAAATTTCCCTAACATGATGAGTGAAAACATTAATCCAGTTCAGGAAGCACAGAGGGTCCCCATGAGGATCAACCCAAACAGACCAACACCAAGGCACATTATTATTAAAATGGCTAATTTCAAAGACAAAGAGAGAATCCTAAAAGCATCAAGAGAGAAAAGACAAATAACATACAAAGGGGCTCCAATAAGGCTATCAAATGATTATTCAACAGAAACAATTCAAGCCA